>KI915051.1:1121856-1418594 GCA_000473445.2 Anopheles farauti | reverse complement strand
CGTACTCATCTATAATTTATCAGCATTTTTATCTGCGTTATAAGAAATTATTCGCTTTTTCGTTGCAGTCAACTGCGCCGCTCTGCAATCGGAGGCATATGTGGACGACTCGCCAACATGTCCTTGACGAGAAGGTTTGCATACATGAGCCCGTCATGTTTTATTGTAATTTTCTGCTTATTCCTACCTGCCTGAAGAACAGTCGTAAAATAATAAGTTGGAAATATTTCCCTTA
Source organism: Anopheles farauti (assembly GCA_000473445.2). Lineage (NCBI taxonomy): Eukaryota > Metazoa > Arthropoda > Insecta > Diptera > Culicidae > Anopheles > Anopheles farauti. Next base: position 1,418,359 of record KI915051.1, on the reverse strand, counting down.
TAGTTGGGCCAAAACAGATACGTTCTTCCGTTACTTGTTCCTTGGAGCCAGGAATCTAGAACAAGCGAAAGTTCGCCATGTCCCTTCGCTCGCTTGATCCACCGAAAAAGGCATGCCTGTTGAATTCAGCAAAACAAAATGATTTGTTCTCGTTCTTCAAATTCAAAACACATGTTTGGTATGTATGCAGATGTTCCAAAAAAGCACAATAATTATATATATGATTTGCTGTTTGTCTACCTAGATTATGGACTGCGCATGCAACAATTCCTGCGGATGAGCTCAACGGTGCGGCAATTTCTGTGGAACTCTGCACGTACCAACGCTATTACCTTCTACCTAACCCGTATGAAAGAAAAAGAAAGCAAGTCCGTTAAGATTTGCTTCCTTTCATCCACCGAATTTAAACGAATAATAAAACTCAACGAATATATTTAACGAATTTTAAATGCATTTGATCATTTCGTTTGTATCTGAAAGAATTCGGAATGATTTCAGAACCGTTATGGAAATATTTCGACAAGCGTTACGGAATTGTTTCACTTGTAACACGTTTCATTTTCACGTAACGCGTCGCACAATTACTGCTGCTTGCCATTATATGGGGAACTCTCTATGACTACGCATAGCGGTCGCTGAGCGGTTGCACAGCTGATTTTGGTTGATTGGGAGAAAAAATATCTTAGCAACCAAATGTTGAGTGTTAAAAGTTTTGGTGTTAATTAGATTCTATTAATTCATGAAGAAATATTCATTAAACCTTAACCAAAACTAAAAACTACAATAATCTAACAATTCAATCACATAATTGTTTCTCAAACCGTTTATTCAATAACAACTTCTTCAAATTGCTATATTCGAGCACATTTTGTCAATGGGGGAAAGCGAGGTGAGTTTCTTCGTGCTATAATTTGTACAACGATTTAGGTCACCTGTACAATTTAGAATACAAACAGTGCGTGCGTCGTGGAAAACGGAACCTACTTTTTCACTTGGCACTTTCCGCAAAATTGTTTTCATCATCAGCAATGATTTCGATGGAATAGTGAGTGTGTGTGTGTGTGTGTGCGCGCGTGTGTAGTGTGGTGGTTTTGATGGCAAAGTAGTGTAGGTAGGCAGCGACTCTACTTGAAAAGATTACGTGCGTACGTGTGGCGGCGCGTGTGTGTGTTTTGTGTTTGTGCCATTGCATGTAGTGGTGTGTTTTCGAACTGTTTTATTTGTCGATTTCGTATGCTCTTTTCAGACTTGCAGATCGTCTGGCTATCGTGAATTTTCGATTGTAGGTTCGCGACGGAACCATCGACTGCTCCAAATTTGTAGCAGTGGTGTTTTTTTTTCTCTCGTGCACATCGTCATTGTCTGCGCTTTTTCGCTTTGGTTTGAATCGTGTCTGGATGCGCGATGTGTGAACGAAATCTGCAGTGACTTCATCAAAACAGTTCGATTACGAGCGTTGCCACAGTAAGCAGCAGTCTGAGGAAAAATTGAATCGAAAGGCGAAATAAAGGTGCACTGGTGTGGTGTGTGTAAAATAGTTCGACCGTGTGCGTTTCCGTCCTCTTTCTCGCACCGAGACGGGTGTTGGATGTAATATACTCGGTAGCAGAAATTAGTTGCTACCTACTACTTCCGCGAGTTCGAAGTGTGTCATTCAAGTGTCGTGCAAGGAGGAAGGGAATCTGTGTTCACCCATCCCTCCCCCCTGCGCACAGTGTGGCTCAAGTTCGTTTGCTACGTAAACAGATCATCAACCCGAGCAGCAGTGGGCAACGGCAACAGCAGCAGTAGCAACAACAACAGTGGTGCGCGCGTGAAGGCCCCATTGCCCGGAAGCGAGAATGGATTCCGATGACGAAAGCTTCGAGGAGCACGATTCGGGCAATGTTTCCAGCGGAGATGACGACTTCGCGATGGACGTCGACATCAATAATCCACGGGACCGTGGCCAGGAGACGGACGAGTACCCGTACGATGTACTTACGACCGACGAAATCGTCCAGCATATGGTCGACTGCATCAAGGACGTCAACACGGTCGTGGAGGTAAGTGTTGTTATGGCCTGCCTCACCATTCCCTCCCACCTACCCCCCCGTCGGTTGACGCGTTGTGCTTTTTTTTGTTTTCATCTTTTTAAAACAAAAATCCTCTGCGTGTCAAATAATCGCATACGTGTGTGCGTGTGTGTCTTTCTGCTCTCCTTAGCGTGAGGCACACCGTGTTTTCCATTTTCCTCGTGTTCATTCTGCTTCCTTCGTAGCCTTTTAAAAGGCCTTGGCGCATTGGCGAGGTTGCACGCGCGCGTCCTCTGTGCTGTGGCCTCCTCGTTGCGCGCTGGAGGTGTTGGTACGTCGAAGGGTGTAAAATTCGAGGTCACGAAGAGGTGGGCCATTTAGTCCCCGTTCTGGAAGCGCGCGATTCTTTCCCTGCTCCGATTTTGGGGCAGTGACACATTTGTGCTCCTTTTTGCTAATTTTTCCCTCTGCGCCTGCTGCGTGGTCCTCTTTGTTTTCGATTTACGAACAACTGTCAATGCGCTCGCCTTCCACGGTATCTAGGTCATTCTAGACGCGCTACAGTTTTCCCAAAACATTTGCATTGTGCATTCTTTTCATCTGAAAGATGATTTTGTGATGAAGGGAAAAGCGAAAGTGTGTGTGTGCGTGCATAGGTGTGTATGAGACGAAAATCGCTAAGAATTGGGTTTGCTACGACGATGTTATTGCGTTATGATTTGTCTTACCTCCACACACCCACACCCCACCCAACAATTTGCGTATCGTTTTTTTTGCTTTGCTACACACTGCACGCGGTGCTGCTGTGTGCGTAAGCGCTGACTGACGACGGTCAAGGTACTTGCATACGAGGGGTGCACACCAGCTGTCAAACTTTGCTACAGGTTGTAACGTTCTACGTCGTACAAATATCCTGTTTTGTTTACCAGTCGGATAACTAATATTGAACGCAATTTAGAAAGCACACATATGCGATTATTAGGCGATGGAAAATTCTCTCAGATGGTTTTGGATATTTTCTGTCAAACTGGACTCCACTCCATATAAAGTTCACCCGCTCGTGTAATAGCGATAAATTGGGCGGAGCGGTTATTTTGTTTAATAATGCTTTTAATAATGATTGTACAATTTACGGACAAAAATTGTAGGTGAATGCAAAACCTCTCGTAAAATCCGAAACAATCCGAAATATTAAACAAACATCTATTTTCGAAACAACATAACCGGTTTGCAGAAATTTGAACTAAGTATGTCGAATTCAGATTTCCGATCTGGATATTTTCTGTCATCTGACAATATTTTCCGTCGTGTAATAACCCCAATATTGCGTTCTGCATCGTGACACGTGCGAGAAGCGGTGAATGTTTCTTAGTTAGCTTGTTCGCTTAAACAAATGCAAAGTTCTCCACTATACTTAATGCAAAGTTCTCCACCCTAGCGACTTGCGACATTCTTCTATATGATTGAAGAATTCTCCATTATGTTTGCATGATTCCTTTATATGATTGCAAAATTCTCTACACTGGTCAAAACTTCCCTTATATGATTCAATACCTTGCACCCTGTATAAAAGCTTTGAATTGTATGGTACGGTTTGTATTCAATGCGAAAAATGTTCAGGAATGTATGAACAAAACATAATATGAATCATTTGAGATTTAAATTGGTCATAGACATTCTCATGCATATACTTTGAACAAATTAATATTGGTTGCTGAAAACACTCAGCAGTAAGTTCGTTTAGTTTGCTTGTACATTATTACTGTTTGATTGTACCATTGTACCATTTTGCCACGTGCATTTTATGATTATGCATAGCATTGATCGCAACGCATTTCACCAATAACAAATCTCCGAACATAAGATTCAGATTTATTAACTATCTTTAACTGCGTATGTTATGTCTGTGCTGGGACAACCCACCAGAGAAACGTAAACAACACCTTGTCATTGACCGAAACGTTTTCATCCACAGATACCTGCCACCATCACCCGGATCCTGCTAAACCATTTCAAATGGGACAAAGAGAAGCTGATGGAACGATACTACGACGGTGATCAGGATAAGCTATTTAAGGATGCGCACGTGGTTAATCCGTTTCGAAAGCCAAGTTTAGCGCTCAAGCCAAAGGTAGGTCCTCACCTCAGCTTTCCGTCGTACTTCGGCGCAGCGCAAAACGCCATCCATCGGGGAAACTCACCAAATATTTCTTCTTTCTTTTCGCTCTTTGTGCTTGCAGATCAAAAAGTCCAGAACGGAGGATTGTGAAATCTGCTACTCGACGTTTCCTCCCAGTGTAAGCATCAAGCGTTCTTTGTTTTGTTTACCCATCGTCGCCTGCCGTTCACAGAACACCTCATCGCTCACGGGAGATCGCTAATCGCACCTCGCACGCTCCTCGCACATTGACCTTGGCCTTCGAAAGTGAATCTTTCTCCTTTTAGAAGTGGCGATGTCGCTGCCACTGCTGATGGTGGTCTTTTAGTTTGTTGGGTTATTTTGAATGCAACTTACTGCTTGCCACAGACACGGTATGTCCGCCGATCATCGGTGCTGCATACGGTTGGTTAAATTTAAAATTTCATTATTTTGCCAATGTTATCCGGACACGGGCAAGGGGAGCTATCAAAACAAAAACAACGGTTGTGTATGAAGCCAACATTCTGGTCCCAGCTTTCGTTTGATTCGTTTCTGGTATTACGAAGTGATCAAGCACTTTGACTGTGCTCTTACGAAGATCTTGCCCGTATGCCTTATCGTGCATATTTATGTATATTACACCTACAGAAAAGGAACTTTTTACCTTTTAATAACATTATTGAGGAACACAGTGTTGCTCATTTGGGATCTGATAGGACCGTAAAAGAAGTTTACACACTACTATTGATTTATAATCTTGCGTGCTTATGATTCTTCTCTCTGCGGTTTCCTTCTCAGCAGGTTTCAGGCAATACTTACAAACGATCGGTCCATATGAGCATGGAAATAATCTCATTACTCTAGGTTTATGTTAGATGTAGTGCACACACTCACACACACGCAAGCTCTATCTAAACGTTAACAATCTTCTTGTCGCTGCTTACAGATGATGACCGGTTTGGAATGTGGACACCGCTTCTGTACGCAATGCTGGCAAGAGTACCTGACGACAAAGATCGTGGAGGAGGGGCTCGGTCAGTCGATAGCGTGCGCAGCTCATGGATGTGATATTCTGGTCGATGATGTAACGGTGATGCGATTGGTACAGGATTCGCGAGTCAGACTCAAATACCAGCACCTTATCACCAATAGTTTTGTGGAGGTATGAAGGCATTCCGTGGTGTCAGCGCGCCGGCTGATGGAAAGGAGATTGTTGTTTACTGATTCGATTGTCTAATGCCTACAAATCCGTTCCATTTTCTTCCCCATACGTTATTTGTCCGTGTGTGTGTGTTCGCGTATGTTTGGCTGTAGTGCAATCGGTTGTTAAGGTGGTGCCCGTCGGCCGATTGTACCTATGCGATTAAGGTGCAGTACGTCGATCCGCGACCGGTTGTCTGCAAGTGCAACCACGTGTTCTGCTTCGAGTGTGGCGAAAATTGGCACGATCCGGTGCAGTGTCGGTTGCTGAAGAAATGGATCAAAAAGTGTGACGACGATTCCGAGACTTCCAACTGGATAGCCGCCAACACGAAGGAGTGTCCGAAGTGTAATGTAACAATAGAAAAGGATGGCGGCTGTAATCATATGGTATGCAACGTGGAAGCAACTGCCGCGTGTAAGGTGAATGTAACTCAACTGATATCCGTTTCCATTGAACCTTCGGCATAGGTGTGCAAAAATCAAAACTGCAAACATGACTTCTGTTGGGTTTGTCTTGGATCTTGGGAACCGCACGGATCGTCCTGGTACAATTGCAACCGATACGACGAGGATGAAGCGCGCGCCGCTCGTGATGCACAGGAAAAATTGCGTTCTACGTTGGCAAGGTGTGTATTCAGAAGCCCTGGCGAAGTGTTTGGACCTAAGTTCGTACCGATTGACGATACTCCATTATTTAATATCATTGCGTTGTTACAAATAACATTAGAGTTGTTTAACCCATATATATATATATATATATATTTTTTTTATTTCATAGGAACGGCTTGGCCGTATTGCCTATGTTTAACAGATACGAATGTGACAAAGTGTGTCTCCGATACAAATAATTGCAATCCATTGCAGACTCAATAACTTCATTCACTGTATTATCGCTTTTGGGTCGGATTTTTACGTTTGTTATCCAGCCTTTCAAAGGCTTTTCTCAACGATTTCCTACATCTTTACGATACCGGTATGATGTGGACAAACACGAAAACACTATTGGAGCATTTTTTGTGCTATTGAAAGCTAACGATTCGAAACTATTTGTTGTTATTGATGAACGACCCGAGCGTATTTTGCACTACTTAACTACTTTTAATTCTTTGCTTTACTCGTTTGCCTTTGCCTTATCATTCTTGCTTAATCTTCGTTGTAAACAAGTTTGTTTTTTTTTTATAAAGATTGATGAAGCTAAAGGCTTGAAGGCAAAACAGATTTTTATACTCTTTTTTTAACGGCCATATTATTTGAGCAATACCAATTAATTGCTCGGTACACAATGGCTCGGTATACAGTTCAGTACACAATGTATATCTATAGGTCTTTGCAATACATACGAAGCAATTTGCTGCATGATTTTAGCTGAAAACGATTTTACATTAGGTTATGGTTGGTAACCTTGAAAATTTTACACAATGTTGTTTGTTTTTCGAAATTTCTGAATGCTCAATTAGGTTAAATTCTTAAGTTAGGGTTCGTTAACAATTTGCGATTGGCGATTTTTGTGACTGGGTTGATGTAACGACAGAGAAAACATAGGAACTGTCACGGTACGAGTAGCTAATCAATAAAGTGAAACACCTCTGCGATCATCAAATAAGGACATAAATCACACTTGTTATTGTCCACCTCTGTGAGAAAATGGGTTGAAAATTTGTTCATTCACCCAAGGATACTACAATAGCGACTATGACAGAGTAATTGAGTTGACTGTCCTCAGATGGGAAAGGGTATTTGCTTGTTATTGATGCCAACTGCTGTGCATCGTTTGGCATAAGAACTTAATTGATTTTTAGTTTGAACTAGGATTTGAATACTGTAGTACTTTGCATAACGGTTTGAATAATAAAACTATTTTCTTTTCCACTCGGCACAGATACCTGCACTACTACAATCGCTACATCAACCACATGCAGTCGTTGAAATTTGAGCATAAATTGTACGCGGCGGTGAAAGAAAAGATGGAAGAAATGCAGCAGCATAACATGTCTTGGATCGAGGTGAATACAATTGCATCGCCATCTACGCACAAAGCTCCTACATGAACCGGTCCCATTTGTTGCTCTTACACACTCCCATAGGTTCAATTTCTAAAGAAAGCTGTCGATATTCTCTGCCAGTGTCGCCAGACACTCATGTGCACGTACGTGTTCGCCTACTATCTGAAGCGAAACAATCAATCGCTGATCTTCGAGGAGAATCAAAAGGATCTGGAATCGGCCACGGAAACGCTGTCCGAGTACTTGGAGCGTGACATTACGTCGGAAAATTTGGCTGACATTAAACAGAAAGTACAGGATAAGTACAGGTTGGTTAAACGTTGTATGTCGACCGCGCGCGTCGTCGGTTGGTTGGAAGGCTTAACGATGGTTCCCTCACTGTCTTCGTTTCCAGATACTGCGAGAAGCGCCGAAAAGTACTGCTGGACCACGTACACGAAGGTTACGAGAAGGATTGGTGGGAGTACACTAATTGATGATGCTGTTGTTGATGTTGAGGCGAATGAGCTGATTCTTCGTTTCGTGAAGGAAGAACAACAAGAGCAGGAAACGTGTGAAACGACTTGTTTGGAATCCTAAGGGCAGCCGGTGCACGTCGGCAGCCTTTACGTTTTCTTTGCCACTGTGCTCGCTTCCGCCCATTCGTGCGCCGAACGAAACGTATTCACGCAGAACAGCACCCCGCGAGGAGTGAGCCAGCTGTTTCGAGTTTCGACCAATTTCTCAACTAACTGCCCAACATCCTCGAACTTGCACGAATCTTCCAGCACGCTCTTAGCAAATGTCGTCTTTTATAGTGGAGGAACGCGCTGTGCTTAAATTAAACGAAACCAATCGATACCAAAAGTAAGTTCTGTTATCTACGCTGCCTGGGGTAGGGTAGAAAAGCCTATCTTGCACCGTTGTATCTGCGAACGCTTGCAAAGATGACGTAAAGCGATCCGTACGCTAATTGATTTCTTTGTGTTGCCCTGCGAAGATGTTTGAAATGCTCATCGCTGTAGGTCATTTACGTCTGATTGGTCTCGAAACGATTGACGCGCTTAACAAATCGTGAGTGAGATATACGAAAGAACGAGGAAAAGAATTTTAAATTAATTTTTTTTTAAACTTTATTTTTCGTATCAACTGTAAAGTGCACACTTACAGATATACTCACACACACACACACATACACATGCATACGTGTAATTAGAAAAATTAAATGCCCTAGGCTAGTCTCAAGCGTACGCTTCTTGTGTGCAATGGAACGATTGGAACGGAAGAAACGATATATCTTGACATGCAGGCAGAATGGATCGTTAAGCAAAATTGTGTTATCGCCTTCAAACCTTCGGCTCTTCATCAGTGAGTTGTGTGATTTTGTTATTTCCCTTTGTTTTTCGTGTGGGCACGATGCGGAGATCGTTGCGATGCGCTAGCATTCGTCCTTGCAACCTCGAATAGTATTCGGGCACTTGTACTTGCATATTCTAGAACCGTGGGTGAAGCTAAGCGAAAGAATGCTGTGTATGGCGTAACCGTGCTTTGTTTGTCTTACTGCGTTTTTGTTTTGGTTTTTCATCCATCTGAACTTAATAGACCCGTGTTAAAAGTTGTCACCGATCGAGTGACGAGTTTTATAATTAGAATCACATTTCAACACACACACACACACATACATCCGCGTGCGCACTGGCGTTGGCCGAAAAAGTAAACCCGTCTTTTCTTGCCATTCCCTCCCCACTCACGCACTCTCAGTGTTTGTTACGGTTTCTGATAACGGATGGCTCGTGCATGTGTGTGTTAGTGGGTGCCGTGATTAGTAGTCTGGGTCTTGTTTTTTGTTGTTGTTTGTTTTGTATCGAGGAGTAAACCTTGCATAGGGCACGCATTAGAAACTCTCGCCTGCGAGGTGACCAGTTTAGGTATGAATTTCATACCTCCCCCTAGGCCCGACACGGTTCGGATCTCTATCGAGTGTCGAGCCTACCAACGTCAAAACGAGATTGTCTGCAAAACCCACAATGCCAAGTCTAGTGGCTGAGTCGTACATCAGGTGTGGTGCCTAGAATGGACCTTTGTGGGACACCTGCGTTAAAATCGACGTTCCCAGTGCAATCTCTTCCGTTTCATAGGGTGACCGGTTGGCGAAGTAGCCTTCGATGATCGAATACAAGCTCGACGTTTGTGCTTTTTCTAGCGCACACTCTCTCTGTCTCTCGGGGGTTCGGGAATAAGAAAGATGCGTTGCTTCTTTTACGCTTGAGGAAAGCGCCCAAGGCAGTCCAAGCACTGGTGATACGCGGAACACGCTAATACTACGATGCTCGGTGGTATATAATAGTCACGACATAAGTTGGTACGCAAAAAAAAAAAAAAACAGAACTGTTTTCAATAGTTTTGATTGGTTCAATTATGCTGCATGTGTGTGTGTGTGAATGTGGCACGGAAAAGCTACTTTGATTTATGAAAACTACTTATACTTTAGCAGCCTAGCTGCTTTTGCTTCATGTTGGACGTTTGATTAATATTAAAAATGTATGTGTGTATGTGTGCACCCCGTTTTGTTTTGTAGTCGGTATATTATTATTGTTTTTTTTTCGCAGCCGACAACACTCGGTAGTGGTCTGTGTATCTGCGAGAATGATTCATTAATTTGTTATTGTTAAGATGAATTTCGAAACTGATTCATCAACGTAAATTCGCGGCACTGGTCATACCGAGATGCAGTGCAACTAACTTCCCAGCATAATAGCAGCATGCAGCGATTAAGTAGGAGCGGCCCGATCGTGTAGTGGTAGCGGCGATGGTCTTTCACACGACTGGACCGGTACCATGATCCCATTGGGACCGTCGGAACCCACTAGCGAGGAGTGCATAAGCAGCTATGGTGGTAAAATCAGTCTAGAAAGCCGGTAAAACGGCAGGCATGACTTCGGTCGTTACGCCAAGTAGAGATAGAGATAGATAGAGCGAGAGAGAGAAAGAGAGAGAGAGATAGAGTATTTGAGAGTAGAGTTATTAAGTATAGCTGCTGCCGGATATGACGTGAATCACACACACCAAGTCATCACGAAATGGCGAAGAATATTGTTTTTGAGAATGTACATAGCGTATGGGGCGATTTATGTTGTACGAGCTGGTAGAAGACAGAATTGGGATAGGAAAACGTACGTGCTGTAAAAAAAAGAAACAAATCACACACCCATCTCAAAGATACTATATTCAATGAACAGAAAGTTAGAGCATGTGTTGTGAGGTTGCTGCCACAAGATATGTCATAAGCTTTGCCACACGCAACAAGCACAGCTACAGGGTTGTACAGTGCGCCACTTGCGGTTAAAGATGTGCGGTTCTACAATTATATGAAATTGTTAATTATAAAAAGCATGGCAGTGAAAGTGATTCTCTGTAAAGAAAAACAACAGAAAACTGTAACAAGAAAAAAAGAAATACAAATTCACGATACAGAAACTCACTCGGTGTGTGTGTGTGTACTGGGTGTATGTATATGTATAGCGTCGTAATGATTAATATTTTTGTTAGCGAACCAAGCGGATATATGATTAGTGAGTGGCAGAAGAGTGAAGAAAACAAAAATATAATAACAATACTGAAACAAAGGAAGCAGATGAAAGTTTGAGAGTGATGAGTAAAACAGAAAACAAAACGTTATATATAGAGCAAGAGAAAATGCACTCCGCATATATATATATACATAGTAGAAAACTCGTGAATTTACACTAATGAACGCAAAAAGTGATCAAATATATTGCGATAAACTAAAACAAAGAAACCCGAGCGAAGGAATAAACGAAGTGGGGCGAAAAGTGAATAAAACTTTAAACTGATGAAGAAAATCGATCGTTTCGGCTTCGACTTTCACCATAAGAAAATGTCCATCGTCGACTTGAGTGCGGCAACTGGAAATAGGTTATATCAATTGTAACAGCAGAGTAGTAGGCCCTGTCGAATGGTGAAGGATCGGGCCATGCGTGTTGGTTTTTCGAATGCTTGTGGGAACATTTGGTATTTTCATGCAAGAAATGATGCTGTTTTATGCGACGCTGTGCCATGTACGCTAAATGTTCTAAAGACATGCGTTTACCACAAAAATTTTAATAGTGCAAACTAATTTATTCTATATGCACACACATGTTGAACTAGAATGTTTCAACCGCTTGTTGCTCCTCTTAGAAAGCATCAAACAAAAAATGTTCCTCTCCTAGAAATGAACAGCATAAACGAACTGGTTCAGAAATTGAACTCCAACGGAGGAAAACTCTACCATCGAGTGAGATCTCTTTTTTTTGTACAGGATCGACACTTTACTCTCGTTAGTCATTTGAGACGCAAATCAGTTTAATGTACTCGGTAGACATCCTATGCCGAGGTGTTGGCGGCACAGAAACCATCGGCATCGCGGAATGAACGTACGATGAACGCAATAGTGCTGGGGCACAAACGCCACAAACCCCGCAGTAACGACACTGATCGTAACAATGTGTGTACATTGCACATAACAACTTAATAAAAATGGGTTGTGCGCTGTCTTTCGCACGGTAGCACGGAAGCGTGAAAGAAGATTTCTCGTGACGGCGCGGGCAGGCCAGGTGAGGCAGGCATGTAGCCGCCTCACCCACGAGCCTCTTCCGGGGTCGTCTCACTAGCTCAGCTACTATCGGCGCTTGCTTGCTTGCTTGCACAGGTTTGAGCGCGACGATTGGGCATTGTTATTGGATTACTCGCTCGTTTGGATGTGCAGCTGTCGGTAGGTCGGTGCGATTGTAAGTTGCCAGGGCGTGGTGTACGGGAGGGAAATAGAGCCGGAGCGAGCGAGCGAGCGACGGGGGTGGATGCGTTTGATAGAAGTACATGCGCAGCCGGTTAGTGATACATTTTGCAAATGCGTTGTGATTGTCGTCGTTGTCGTCGTCGTCGTCGTCAGCAGCGTGCTTTCTGAAACCGCACCGTACCGCACCGGGTTCCGATGGCAAGCTCCGGTGTTGGCAACCAGCAGCAGTTTGCCCAAGTGCGTCGCCCAGCCAGCCAGTCGCTGAAGTTAGTGTGCGCTAAACGAAACGGTGTTCGCGTTGTCAGAGGTCGCGTGCGTTACGGGTCCGTCGATTTTTTACGTCGATGGCTGCTGGTAGCTTCGGCGTTGATACGAGGATCTTCCAGCACGTGCCAACCGATGTACCCGGGGAAGGTGAATTAGTGCGCGATCAAGGTAATGTCCTGCTGAGTGGACGACGACGACACGCGTGTATCCGATACGCCAAGCGAACGATAATTTCTACACCGTACTGCAAACAACGAGAAGGACATGTTTGATCTGCTAAGTGCACCCCATCCTAATGAGGATCCTGCAACATCGGGCCGTGTTTGCTCAGCTATACTACCGTGTACGTGCCGTTCCCGACAAAAAGTGTGGTTTTTTTCTCCCTTTTTTGTTTGTGTTTGTGTCATGCTCGTTACAAAAGTTGCCATTTTTGGGTCAGCTGGCGACACCGGGTGTCGATCACCGATAATGGCTGCGCAAAAAAAAACAACTTAAAAAACCCAAAATCCACCGTACTCCAACATGTCCAAGGGGACGGACCCGGGGTCGCGGGACGGGCACGCGCCAAACGGTGTTGACACATTAGCACATACACTTCGGCCGGTTTTTGTCGCATATATCGCACGGTTGCATTGTCATGGTCCGTGCGCAATAAGGCCGGGGAAGGCTGGGGGGAGGGGGGGAAAGGTGCCGTGGCCCGTGGGCGGAAGTGGGAACGACGGGTAGGCGCTGATAATTGTAACGACAAATATCGCAAAAGGTCTCCACGGTCTTGCGGACTGTAGCTCGTGTTAACTTTACTATTCGTCGTGTTTTTGAGCTTTCCCGGCCTGACTCATCCGGTGGACGCTTCGGTGTCGGTCCGATCAGGATCCAGATGGGTTGCGTGGCGCCTAACCTCCTCCTCCCTCCTCCTCCACCCCTCACTACACCACGCACGCATGCAATGTTGTTGTTTTCGGTTTGTTATACGACCGAATTTCCGCACCTCGTGAGCACATATTTTGAGTGGTAGCCACTTAGTGGCGCAACGATCAATCGCCAGTGGCCATTTGGGGTCGATGGAAGTGAGCAAGAAAAAAAAATGCAACCTTTGCTATGGCATCCCTAGCGTTCGGAGTGTTATCGCAGGCATGTTAAACTTTCGAACAAACCCGTACAGAGTTTACATTTGCATTGTGGTTCACGGTATGCCCGGATGGGGAGGAAAATTCATCGCATGGTTTTCATGTGCAAACACACAATGCCTCTGATTCCAATACAAGTTTTATGCCCCTTTCAAGCCCAAGGGCACATTTTTAGCATGCACAAGTGCAGCAGACAACCGCGGGTATGTGAGTTTTCGGACCCGTAAGCCGGTTGCTAGGCTGGCTGGAGGAAGGGTTGCTGCTCTAAGAATAAACAGTTTTAGTCATCGCAGCAGGCGCGGCGTCGTAATTTTTATCGTTGTGAAATTATTGCGGTTAAAAAATTGTTTTGAAAAATACGCCTTTTGCATGAAGATTTGAGCACGTTATCAAATGCTATAGATATCGGTCGCTGTTCGAGCAAATCTCAACCTGTCCCGGGCGATGGGAAGCGCGAAATCGCACCTGTTTGCGCGGGATGAAAGCGCGACCACGGGTTAAAATCAAACAACTGTCACTCAACGTCGCTGCGCGGCAGCGTCCGCGTACGATCACGTGGAAACGTGATCGTGGCCATGAATCACTTGGGGAGCCGACGCTACCGGCACGACGACGTAGCGAGCGCGCTGCTTATCGCAAGGTCGCATATTTTTTTTTATTTGTTACAAAACATTGGCATTTACCATACAGAGTTTTTAACTGCTCGAAAGCTGGTGCTGGGAAGCATCCTGCCTAAAAATTTCTGATCATCACATTCACATCTCTCTTTCACCCCCACACACACACACATGTGCATCCAGATATTGCGATGAAGTGAACCACCGGACAAAGTCACGTCCAATTGAGCCAAATTGAATTAGATGGGGTGACAAATTTAGATGGCGAATAATTTGATTATCCACCAACACGCCGCAATCCACGAATTGAGATGTCGACCGGAGCCCTTTGGCTATAACCTAAACCCTCCGACACGCGCGTACAGTGGCCGAGGTGTAGATAGTACGGCGACAACATGATAATGCGTCAACACTCAAGGCCAGTACCAGATTTCGGTAGATTCCATGCGGTGGAAGTGTCGCAGATGGCGACGACCATGATGATGATGATGATGATGATGATGATCGAAAGTGATAAACACTGGCCACCTTCCGCGGCAATGGTTGTGGCGCCAGGTATGGACTGAGTCATCTGATGAAGCTAATGTTGGAGCCGTCGAGCCCAGGACGGGCTGCTCGCAAACACCCGCACTGATCAACCGCACGAAACCGATCGCAACTGGCTCGAGGCAGCTTTGTTTCGGGGCTCGAAACAGCTAGCGTGTGCTGAAGGTTAACAGCGCCCAGTCGTCCTAGCCTTCTGGCCTAAGCGGTTATTGACGATCCAGGCCGGGTTTGCCGCCACTAGCGCATAATCTATGCCGAATGTAATTCAAACTGCCTTCTGTCCCGCTGATATGGCCCCGCCGAAAGATGCTGCATCATCACTGAGCACACCCATGATATACAGCCCATCATCATAGCCTTCGCAGTGAAGACAATGAACGTGCCCGCTGAGGCTGCCAAAAACGGAGATCCTCCCCGGCCTAGCGCGTACTCTATTTGTACAGCTGCCAGACCTGGCCGTGTGGAGGGAACGACGTATTTGTGTACGGTGCCTATCGCATCTTGCAACCCATCCGCACCGAGCGTTTTCGTGACAGGCAGTGGGTGGAGGGCTTATCCGCGCTCTGACAGGCACTTGGGTAGGTCTCGGTGCGTTTGGAAGGGTTTTTGTGATATTTTGTGCTGCAACTGCATTTCGATTCGATTTCCTTCAGCTTCCGAGCGAAGCCTTCACCATCTATGTATCATTAGGTTTTGTATTTTCCCTCCCACATGTTGCGCCATGGTGTGCTGCGATTCCGTGGGCTATCAGTGGGCAAATCCCATTTTGGGACCCGTGTGTAATCAAACACGGGACACGGACTCCATAAATAACTCCTCAAACATTCCCGATCCTTCTGCTGTGTGTCCAGCGGCCGTGTTTTCGCTCCGATGAGTGTCTTATCGTGTGTGTATGTGTATGTGTGTGTGTGTGTGTGAGTGTGTATCGTTATCGTTGGCCGGTGAATAATTTGGGTTCCACTGTTGATGTGCCAGAGCGGACCGGGGGATCGGGAGACTTCGAGTGCACCGTAGAGATGATCACGCGCTAGTGCGGTGCCGTTTAGTTACCGCGTTTTCGCGTGATGCTGTTTGCAGAATGATAGCCGAGCTTTATCTCACCCAGTTGTTTGATCTCCCGTGTCAGAATCTAGATCTGGTAGCAGCCAAAACCGGGCTATAAAAGGCGTACGCTGGAAGCAATCCTACCTTTCGAGGTTTGCTTGCAAACCCCGTACGTGTTGCTAAACCATCTGGAGAGCGAGTGTTGTCCAACGTATTGGGAAAGGATCGTTTCGGTAGTGCGAGGTGTAGTGGAAGTCTGCCATAACCAGTAGAAGAGCGACCAGTTGCAATCCCGGACCGGACCAAGGTAAGGCTAAGGGCGAAGAATTGGCGATGGGCCGTGTCTGTTGCACCAGCACAGCCTGATGGTTTGTAAAATACATTATTCAAATTCACGCTAAAGCCAGGCGGCAGCATCATCCTTCTGCGACGAATGAATCATCGCAGATCGTATAGGCTATGGAATAGGGTATTTCGCACGCACAAACCACTCGAACTGTCACGATCCACAGCTACAAAATTAGCCACCAATTATTGCCACCAAGTGCCGGCCAAGCATTAAGGCGCAAATTTTTTCCTCTCGCGTACTAACTGCGCAATGGATGTGAGACGGAATCAACCAATGCGTTTTGGGGCACGATCGTGCCAAATAATCGAGCGATAACTTCTAAGGAACAAAAAAAAGGATCAAACCTATCCCAACATTGAGATGTGCGCAAGGCGTGCAGCATGCTTCATCCGAGGTGTTAGTCGTTCGGAGCAGATGCGAGAGAGTGATCGTGCGGCTGGGAGGCATTTGCGGTGCCATTAGAAAGTAAACGTAATTTGACCATAGAGACCCGGAACGCCTCCGGGTGCACACCGTTTTGCGAATGCGTGTCCGTGGGCAGCATGGTTGGGGAGGTAGAATTACGTTTGAGACATACTTATTAAAAATGACAAGCTGAGGACTCGAAAGTCCAATCATAGTAGCTTGCGGGTTTTTGAGAATAATGTGCGTACGAGCGGGAAGTGTCCCGGTCTCTAATATTTGCTGCGAGCTAAAATATCTACTCTTTTGCGAAGTAGCTTTGTGATTTCCACTTCTCTCCCCTTTCCCTCCCTCTTTTACCCGTGATCACCTGTTACAATGCCAGACATGTAGCCGGTGGCATTGTTCGGCGGGTGGATTTTGAAGTTTCCGTTTGTAACGATCGACTAGCACGATCGACGCTTGTACGAACATCAAAACCGATCGGTCGTTAGTTTGTTGGGGATGTTGCGATAGAGTGGGAAATGTGGCTAGACGTCGGGAAAAGACACCCGACGTCTAGAATGCGCTGCGCACGCACGAATGTACGCACTTCATCACGCAAAGGAAAGAACGGAAACGCGGCGCAGATACACAAGTGACCTCTGAGGCAGACGAGTTGAAGCTAGTGCCCAGTCGATCAATGCCAAAGAGATGTTTCGGGGGCGTGTTAACTTGATTGCGGTTGTTGCTACCTCCCAGAGCTTACGTTTTATAGTAAGCCGACTAATTTCTGTACGGAATTGAAGTGAGAATTGGCTGAGAGTTTGATGGGAGTTCTCCCGTACCTACTCAGAGTCTGGATGATTGTTTTTTCTTGTTCTATCGGGAACTCTCTTTATATATGTAGTATCTTAAGCATAAATATGTTTACAGAGATAAATATTCTGCAGAATAAATCTATCAACACGTCCTCACACGTTCATCTCTCATATTGAAAGCGTTTTTCTATCATGTTATAAAAGTACGATAGAGGAGCTCAATCTCTTGAAGTCAATCTCTTGTTTTTGGAAGCAAGCGATTTTCATGTTTCCCATTTCACGTGGCATGATATTGGTGGCATGATATAACATTTCTTATATTTCACGCTTTATTTGTTACGTATATTAATAAGACTTGCATGGACAATAAAACGTCAGTCAGTCGATCTGCCGACGAGGATACGACGGTCTATTTAGACGTCAAACTGTTTAAGATAAATAAAAAATACTTTTATGCAGCCATATTGTAATGTGGTGGGATCAGAAAATTGTGTAAAGCTCTGTACTGTATGGAAGTATACTATAATTATAATCAAACCACTGCCAAATCTTCGGGTTGATTTCCAAGCTTCAAAAAGCTCTTACCAAAGCACTATTCAGAATTGTCAAAGAGCTAAAAAGAAGCAATTTCGATTTGGTTCTGGAATCATAAACTGTTCAAAAGAGTTACAAGAAGGATGATTTTTTTTCTATGATTTGTCAATAGCCTTATTACTTTATTAATTTATTTTGGCAATTTTGGTCTAAAACTTTAAGTTTTTAACTTTTCTAATACCACGGCTGCCCAATAGGAGCTGTGTGGTGAAAAGGACTTCACCACGCTGCCGAAAAGTAGGCCATCATGGATGCATGATTCACCAGAGATTTGAACACACACAACCCGAGGTGTGTAAAGCCGCATGATATCTCATCATACTAAGCGAAAATAATTCTTGGAAACACACAATCACAGCGGATCATACAGAGAGTACGCTGAGTGCAATGAGCTGATGCCTCAGATTAGTACCTGACTTCCGAAAGATTTCGATCGGTTAATGTAGCATGCTGAGATGGAATGGATTCTTGTGGAATAGATCGGGTTTTTTTAAAGTAAGCTAGTATCATCATATATTTTGATCTAACCCCAATGCATCACATACACACACACGCGTGCGCGGTAATGTGACAATTAAGGTTACGGTCACGATTAAGGCAAAGAACGATGGTTATCACAAAGAAGAACCAGGATCTGCTACTTGCGCTACTTTCCAATAACCGGAAGCATCAATTCCATTCAAACCAAACCATTGTAGTAGGCCGTAGGTGGTAGCCAGACGAACGAGCGCTACGAGTGTGCGTGTGTGTGTGTGTGGGTACGTACGCCACACGGCTTTATTTCGTTGTCAACGTTCTCGCCTTCATCAGTGCCGGTCGGTGGGTTTTCCGGCCGCGGGCACCCAAGTTTGCGCACTCGGATAAGCTAGCGAGCTATTTTGTAGCACGAGGCGGAAAAGAGACCGAAACACAACACCAGCATCAGCCGCATCTGTATCGGGGGTTCGCATTCGCGTATTGATTCATCGCCATTCGTACCAAAGACGTGGGCTCCGATCGATCGCCACGTTCAGTTGCGAAGATTCCGTCGATCAGGCTGCACAGGCACTTTATCATTTACCTCCCGCGGTACAGAGAGCGTATTTTGTCGCGTGTGTCAGTGTGTGTGTGTGTGTGTATTGAGTTCCCTTTCCCATTGTGAGTATAGCGTGGCCGCAACGGCGTCGTTTGTGTAGTTACCTCCCCGCCACACGGAGTCGGCAGGATCACTGATTAGTCGGACGGGCTGCTGGCTGGACGTGCACACACGGTTTTTGGCTTTATCGCGGTACGGTTGTGAGAGGCTTTGTGCGCGCTCGCCTTCCCCCCCTTCCCCCCAGTACTCTGTAGATGAAGATCGAAACGTACATATGCTCCGTATCCGATCGCGTTCTTGCATTTTCCCCGAGTGCTCAACAGTCGTCTACCGAACAGACCCAACCAGCGCTAGATTAAACACGAAACGAGCTGTCGCCGTTGGTTTGATTCGCTAACGAAAGTGTGAGTGTCCAGTGGCTTGTTTGTTTACAACCCGCCCGAAACAGATCGTGCAGATCGTGCCGTTTCCCCTGCTGAACGGGGTTGGAAAAAAGGCAGAGTGAACGTGTGTCTCGTGTGCTTCGTACGTCTCACGGTTAGATCTTCGCTACGTTTGGTTTGGTGGCGCATAAGCAGCTTCAATTGTTTTCGCTTCATCCTCATCAATCGGTGTGTTAATGTGGTGCAAGCAGCTGCCTCTACCGCCCGCCAATCTGTGTCTGCCAATCTGCAACGCTAAAACAAACTTCAGCATAGCCTACTCGGACAAGCAGAACTTTCGTCCGGCCAGTCCTTTGTGACAGGAAAAGGTACGTCGTGATAAGGGGAAGTGTGTTGGATCGAAGCTAGTACGAAGGAAAGATCGATTATTTTTAATGTTATTAGCCAAGAAAAAAAGCCACATCGCACGGGGGAAGGATTGGAAAAAACAAGTTGTTTTTTTTGTTTTGCTCGCCGCCAACAAACACCCCCTAACGCTAAGTGAGTTTAAATTGGCGCTCGCTTACATCACCGAACCCCGGCCGATGCCGGGCCATTTAGTGTCCCACCGGTGTGGAAGGGCGCTTCACACTTGCAGCATAAATGCATACAGAATGGAGCCACCCCGGGAAGGGCCAACCCGACCTCGATCGAAAGATCTCCCACGCCCTTGGCCGTGGCTGAAGCGCTTGGGGCGTACTAATAATACTGGTCCGCCAGGTGATTGCCAATTGTTCGAACGCTGCGGTCGCACAATCATTTCCACGCGGAACTGCGGACGCTGCACGCCAAATTTCACCCGGTGCGGCCGGTTATGCTGGTCAGCAGATTGAACGGCTGACAAGTTCGCACCCGACACTTGCCTGCAAGGGTGCGAAACGATATGTCCGATAGGGTCGATCGTGTGACCGAGGTGTGGGCTATTAAATGATCAAATAACATCGATAAAATAGCGGTAGCGATTCGGGTTTGCAAGAAGATTAAAATTTTATGGATCGATCTCCCTGCATGTTAATAATGGCGATCGTAGATAATCTACTTGTTGGCATGCTATCTCGAGGCAGCTCGAACAAACTGATTTTGTGTAAAATGTGATTCCCATGATTACAGGCAGTAAGGGAAAAAAACAAACAGACAAAATAAATTAAATTATACCAGCAAAAATTGGATGCTCTTTCGTGCAATTTCAGCTAAACTATGTTACACCATTTTGCAAAGGCATGGGCATATGAAGAAAACTATTTCGTTTTATATTTTTCTATTCGTAACATTTTGCCTAAATAGCTCTTGCAACGTAAAAGCTCGCCAACTGTTTCAAAATATGGTGTTTGGGTCGTTTGGCTATGGACCGATGAACGATTATTTCCTTTTTGTTGTATTATTTACTAGATGTTGCAATGTTGTCTTGTAAATCAATCGTTCACACTGAAATTTCTTTTTGCTGTTTGTACAATGTGTAAACATCCTCATCTTTGAATTTTAAGCTAAGTTATCATATGTCTTATTCAAATATTGATAGCCCAACTCAAGCTGTTAGCGTTGCACTATCACTTTTCGACGATATTTCTATATCTTTATTATCCGAAAGGAGGAAGAAATGTGTAAATCATGTTAATTTAAGCTACTTTACAATAACTGTGCTTCTAAGTGGCGTAAATCTTTCTGAACTTAATATGTGTCAATATTTATTATTTGAAACTTTACTGAATTTGACGCAAATTCTTCCACTGTGAAAAAAATGACCAATATTTGTAGGATTCATGTTTGATTATTGGATTCGTTATCATGAGATTTTTAATCTAATTTAATTTAATGTCATATTTAACGCGAAAATCGTCTGTGATATTAAGTTTTTTAAAAGTTTATTAAGTATCTTGTATTTTGCAAAACAATGAAATTAGGCATAATTATATGACACATTAGTTTTGTCACTGTGCACCAGATGGCGCCACCTATTTAAGGTTGTTTGACATGCTGAGTCCATATTTGTTCGGAGAAGCTAAAAATGGAATAGCTTCGGATAGCTGCAAAGTACGCTAAGAATACGTCTGAACCGTTTGGGAGTTGAAAACTGACTGTTTTTATTGCGATGTATATACAAGAGGCTTTATAGGTTTTCGCCACAGTTGTATTTTCAAATCGATACCCGTGTTGTCTCTGTTTGCTGTTGTGTTTTTGCTGAGTAGCATCAGTATTAAAGAGAAATGGCCTAGGTTATACTAGCTATCATTATTAGCTGGACGATTTGAGATTAGCTAATTAAGAAAATAAAAGAGACGCCCACCAGCACCGGCGAAACTAGCGCTGGGAGCAATGGACAATCGGATGGCTGTCCTTGTGGTCCCTGCGCGACGTGCTCTCGCCACTAATTCACCTCGAAACCGGGCGAGCAATCATTTTCGATTGAAGAACGTTCACAACAAGCAAAGCAAATATTCACCGTGCGACAAAAATTAAGATGTCCGGACCAATTGTCGAGACGAACGAAGGTACTGGTGGCCCATTTCGTCATGTCTGTTGCTTCCGTCTACCGGTGGGTTTTGTTGCGGGAGAGGGCGCGCGCGCGCTCATGAACAAATATTATCCCCGCGCACTCTATTGCTCCACTGGGGGGAGGCGCTCTCGAAGGAACTAGGTAGCAGCAGGCAGGCTAATTTGATGATTTAATTAGCAAAACAAATTTTCTAATCAATGCATCCTATCCACCCTAATCACGCGCCAGCAGCGCTCTATGTGCGCCCGAGAATGCACTTGACCGTCGTGTGGGAATGGGGGTGTGGAGCGGGTGTTGGGAGGCTGCGGAACGCAGAAATGTTCCTAAAACCGGACTTATGGCGCAGTGAATGCCAAGCGCGTCGTGCGCGCGGCTTGAACATGCATAGTTCCTAGAGGCTAGACACCTTTTACATCATTCTAGCAAAATACAAGGCCGGCTGGGATCGTTGTTCTATCGATCGTAGACGGCATTGAGAAGAGAGGTCCCGGAACGGGGTGGCATGCTTTCGGTAGATTTATTAGCGCCATCTCTCCCACCCAGAAGCGTCTGATGCACCCGAACGAGACGTGGGTTCAGGTCGAAATGGAATGAGGTAGAGGCTTTGGATGGTAAAAGTCAGGGTCGTACAACGTTTCAGCGATAGACCGAGGTCAGGTTTTGTCCGGTTGAAATCTGATTTTCAGGTTTAAACTAGATTGAGATCCAGCCAGTGAATCGAGTTACTGATATGTTTGTGTTCAGTATTACCATATCGTAGCAGCTGATGCAATAAGGGCTATTTATACTTTATTTTCTGTATGTACATATTTTTACATTTGGTAAATTATATCGTATGTTCAATGTTAAATGTTATAATGCTTCATGAATCGATCATACTTGAACGCAACATTTTTGGATTTTTGAGTAAAATACAAATACAAATGAAATGACTAGCAAGTAGATCGCAGATGATCTTGCAAAACATTTTCACAAAGCAAAACATTGCATATTTTTATCTTACTTTATCAATCACAACTCAACTTTAGCCAAAAAATATCATTTTTTACAAGAATGTCTAGTTGTAAAAGGTACTTGATATCGGAAAAGTTGTCATAGTATTTGTAAGAATATCAATGTCGCTATAGGCTGGGTATTAGAAACAACCCATCGAACTACTTGATAAATCACTGTCCGTTCCACTTCCTTACTGTGCGGATAGTATTAGTTCCAATTATAGATCTAGCCCGCACAGGAAGAAAAGGCTCACCCCGCTGTACTGTGTTGAACCGGATTGTGCGATTTACATATTGGGCGCTACTGATTTAAGCCGAACTAGTGGAATAAGAGACGGGTGAGAATAAATGCTCGTAACGCTTTCCATTACTTGACGCCGTTTTGCTTGCCGTCAGCATGTTGAACCGGTTACGATTTGTTTTTTTTTTTAACACGGGACGCGTTCACGTTCCTATTGCTTCATTGATTCGCCAAGCCGAATGCTTAAGCATATTCGCCGGTTGCGTCGTCTCACGACGCGTGCTCACCGCCGGTGCAGTGAGAAGAGATTGACGTAAAATGCACTCGTCCCCGGCATTAGCATTCGTGGAAACGAGGCTTTCCGTACCGTCGGTGGCACCTAATGATGCGAAATGTATTTACTCGTTCGGCCGCTGGGTAAATGAAGTTATAGTGTTGCTGAGACTAAAATCTGTAACGGTGAGTCCGTATTTGTGATGGTGAGGAGAAGTGTGCTTCATGAATAATGACATCGATAATTGGTTGATTAAATGATAATCATCACTTGCTTAAGTGGTAGTTAAAAGGTATTAACCCTGCAATTGATTGTGGCTGTTTAAATGATGCGATCAAATGACAGTTTAGACGAATAGTGGAACATTTTACTTAAACATTTATACGTTTTTATTTAGGAGACGGGGCCGACTTGGAGACACAGCTTCATAGCAACGATGTTTGTTGTTATGATAAAATAAATAAACCCCACTCAAACGTACTCATCGCGAAGCGATCCAATTCCTCTGAGCATCGCTTCTTACGAAAGACCACACAAAATCGCACGACGTTGAATCACGCAATTAGTGTATCGATCGCGATCGCGCTTCGTTGTCACCAAGATTGACGTATTATCGGTCGGTGTTTGGTTAACGTAACGAACGAACCGATGTCTCCAGCGGGCAGGTGTTAATTTTAAAGCGGAAACACATTTTCCTCTCCCTATTGCCGGCCGCGAAAGATGATCGGTCTGGCGATCGGTCAGGTGTGCAATGTGCTCGGTGCGAAGCGAAATTGCGCCGTGGGCGGCTAATAGCTGTTTAATAATTAAGATCTATCTATCAGAGCGCCGCAGGGCAACAAAATACGCAGCAGCAGCAGCAGCAGCAGCGACACGCAACCGAACCAAACACCGTTGCCCTTTGCTTCGTTTTCGAACGCGGCATGAAAGTAACGACGCCTCAATTGCTTCAATCAGCCACCATCCTGCGGCGACGGTTTCATTAATCCATTTTACAACGACTGCACACTGATATCTTCCTATCATTAGCCACCATTAGCGTGAAAAATAGAAAGAAAAAAAAAACGATCGTGCGGCTTGCGCTAACGAAATACAAGGCAACACAAATTACCGGGTGCCGTACCGGGTGGGCCACTGTTTTCATGTGCGACATATCCCAACCGGGGCACAAAATAAATGATTGCAAATGATAAACCATTCTGCGCCGCAACCAGGCGGTGCTGATGTTGGAGTGATTAATGATTAATATATGGAACGATTTTAGTGGCAGTACCTGTGTGTGTGTTTGTGTACCCGGATTTGTTGCTTGTTTGGCTTGATGAGGTTAGGCGAAATAGTTTAAACGATTGTGTAATACATGCCTTATAATTAAAAAAAGATCGCGCTTTCCGCAAAGCGCTTCAAACCGTGGTTTGAACGATCGACTAATAGTAACCGTTGTTCCTTCCATTCCAGAAACAACTCATTACCTGCGTGTTAACTAAGATACAGATCGTATCTTTTCACAACAACAGTAGCACCAGCAGCAGCAGCAGATCAGTTTAGGTTTGTGTTCCTATTTCCTGTTCAACCCGGAATCAGTCAAAAAACACTTCCCGCCTACATAGGATGGTAGAAGGTGATACCGATCAGAACCAATCAAAATGTAAGTACCATGTCTAGAACCCGCCCGATGATCATGTTGCGCACGGACTACAAGACCCGAACTCCAACCTAACAGATACCGATGTAAAGGACGACAGAGTAGCGAACGGTGACAGCAAGGATCATCCGTTGGCGGGAGTCGTTGCGGTCTCCCTGCATGAGAAGTCGCTGGCCAGTCAGCAGCAGCAGCACGGAGCAGTGAACGGTGGCGGCGATAGTCTTGCCATAGTCAGCAAGCAGCTCGAGGCGAAGGGTGGCGTCGTCGCGGACCCCGAGCGGGGCGCCTACTCGATCAAGGCTGACTTCGAGCAGGCGATAGAGCTTACTGGTTATGGCAGATTCCACTACATCCTTCTAGCAATATGTGGCTTGGTGAGCACGAGCGAGGAGATGGACGTCATCTCGATGTCGTTCATTCTGCCCTCGGCCCAGTGCGATCTCGACCTCAACACCCAGAGCAAGGGCTGGCTGAACTCGATCATCTTCATCGGCATGATGTTCGGTGCGTACATCTGGGGCAGCGTGGCCGACTCGCTCGGCCGGAAGAGGGTGCTGATCGTGATCTCGATCATGAACGCGTTCTGCATCGTCGCGTCCTCCTTCTCCCAGACGTACGAGGTGTTTATGGTGTTTCGCTTCCTCAACGGCGTGGCGTAAGTCGATCGGTGTGGCGTGGAGGTCGTCCGCCTGGTGGGGCCTTTGTTACTAACACGATTTGCGCTCTTGTGCTGCTTGTGCTTACAGTTTGGGCGGTAGTGGTCCAGTGATCTGGCCGTACTTTGCCGAATTCCAGCCCAAGTCGAAGCGTGGCTCCATGCTCAGCTTTATGGCCGCCTTCTGGACCCTCGGCAATCTGCTCGTGGCTGGGCTGGCCTGGCTCATCATCCCTACCGGTAAGTTGTACATTTTCCATTCAGCTTTGGTTTCCCCCTAGAGAAGATGGTGCAGGGGTGGTTCGGTTGGAATGCAAACTGCTTAACACTGCACACTTTGATGGTTTGTTTAAATTTGCTTCTCTCTGCACCAGGTATCGGCATTACCACGCCCGCCTTCACGTACAACTCGTGGCGTATCTTTCTGCTCGTCTGCTCCATCCCGTCGTTCATCGTGGCCGCGCTGCTGCTGTACCTGCCCGAGTCGCCCAAGTTCCTGCTGTCGCAGGGCAAGATCGACGAAGCGCTGGCCATCTTCCGCGGCATCTACGTGACGAACACGGGCAAATCGAAGGACCAGTACCCGGTGAAGGAGCTGCTGATCGACGAACAGCTGCGGGCGGAGCTGGAAGCCGTCACGAAGCCGATCAAGAACAAGTACAAGCGCATGCTGTACGACATCCTCGACAACAGCAAGCAGGTGTTCATGTCGCCGATCCTCAAGTTCACCATCATCTCGATCACGATCAACTTCACCTTCCACATCGGCTACTATGGGCTGATGATGTGGTTCCCGGAGCTGTTCAACCGCTTCGACGAGTTTACGCGCGCCCACCCGGGCGTCGAGGACGCGTCGGTGTGCCAAGTGACGGACTACGTCGTCGGCATGGGTTCGCACTCGCAGTCGGGCGTCTGTTCCGCCACCATCCCGAGCACGGTGTTCATGGAGTCGCTGATCACCGTCGCCGCGGCCCTGCCCGCCAACGTCATCGCCGTGCTGGGGATGGACCGGCTCGGGCGGAAGTTCTTCCTCGTCTTCAGCACGATGGCGGCCGGTGCGTGTTCCGCCTCGATGTACTTCGTCACCAACCAGCACCAGAATCTCGCCGTGTCGGCCGTCTTCAGTGGCGTCATCTCGATGGGCAATGCCTCCCTCGACTGTCTCATCACGGAAGTGTTTCCAACGAATTTACGGTAGGAACCGTACCGCCGCCTTGCGACCCGTTCGGCCCGCATACTCACGCCCTTCCCTTTGCCCCTTTCTCCGCAGTGCGACCGGTGTGGCGATATCGATGGTGGCCGCACGCTTGGGCGGTATTATCGGTAACGTGGTGATAGCCACGCTGCTCGATCTCTACTGTCCCGCGCCGACGTTCATCGTGGCCGTCCTGCTCGCGGGTGGTGGCCTGATGTGCCTCTTCCTACCCAACACCACACGAACTGCGCTGTCCTAGCCGGGCACGATGCCGCTCCCAAACCGCACAAGGAAATACACCACCGACTAAGCGCGCGTTGTCGGCAGCGCCAGGGGAAAACTCGACAGCGAGCCGCCGAACTCAAGGACGTTTGACGTTTTGATTGATTCGATTGTTTCTAAACCATTAGGAGATCATTTTCTGCTCCACTCGTTTTGTTTTTTTTTGTTTTGTTCTATTGTTATTTTGCTTTTGTTAATTGTTGTTTATTGGCTCCGCGAGACCTCAGCGTGTGCGGAGATTTAAACCGTAAGACACCAACCCACTCGGGAACTCGGAAATGGAGCGTGATATGGATTTATCAGCATGGAACGCGTAGAGAGGACGGTTGCATGTTTACCAACCAGCCCTCTGAACGCCAATCGATTCGATGTCGGACGTGGATTGGTGGGCGTGTTTTGTGTTTTTTTCCCCCATTCGCTTCATTTTATACTCCCAAGGTGTTGTTCCTCCATTCCTCCATCGTACATTCCTCCACCCAAAACGAGCGTGAACGAAACGTGAATTAAGCCATCTATCCTGCAGCCAGTAGCGAGTGACGTATATGGACTTCGCGGCGTGTTCGCCCCGTTTCTGAATAGAATCGTCAAAAGAATTTATTGTAGTGGCGAGCGGAAAGTGTTTAACTTAATCTTAAACAGAGTAGCCGTGAAGGAGAAACAAAGCCGTATCGATAAAGGAATACAGCAGGCAGTAGAAAATAAACGCTTAGCAAACATACTATTTATACACGTGTTTCTGTTTCGTGCCGTCGCCGTAGGCGTGTGTTTTGTTTGGGTATCGCTACATTCGTTAGACATATTGTGCAGTTACGATTCCGGATTCCGGTTCGACCTAGAGGTTTGATACCACAATTGGAGGTACTATCATGATATTCAATGCGCTTGTTATGTTACCGTCAATTCGCATTCAAGCCACCAGGCGTCTCCATCATCTTTCGAATAATCGAATCCGGCTGTGTTGTAACCAATGTTGTTGTAGCGAGCTGTGCCGATGTTTGGTAAGATGTAGAAACATTCCGTTTTAACTGTTTATGAAAATAGAAGGGATATTCAACGTCTATTAGAGTGCTTGTGTCGCCGTCGAGCCACACGGCTGGTGAACCATCGGGTCGATCGGGGAATAACATCTTACGTGTGTAAGATCCGATCGGGACGAAATGTATATGGAAGATAGGAGTCTACGGAGGTGCATGTGTGGCCAAAGTTGGGCTTTACAGGTCTTTAATTTTTCTTGCAACGTTTGGCAAAGCAATAAAATTGACCACCCGTAATTACAGTTGTAGCATTTTTTTTTTCTTATAATCACTTTAATACCGTATTCATTATACCGCCGAGATTGCCTTCGTATGAGATATTAATTACCAGCGCATGTCTTCGTGACAAATCCCTCCTATTGACAGGGTGATCAATAAGTTGGAACTTGTGTTCGTGATCGCATACATTCGACATGCTGTCCTTTGTTGTTTGTTTCTCGCTGCAGCGAAGAAATGATCGAACATAGATCGGGCAAACTGATCTGGCGAGTGTATTTAATATCTGCCATTTAATAACGTAAATAGCGTCCAGAATGGTTCCAGCGTCCACAAATAAACGTCCCATGACTTCAAATTGTCACATCGGATATGGTTTGGAGAGCGTGTCCACGCGTGAGAACCTCTCGGCGATGTTTATCGAACACAAATACGAAAGAATCGACGCTCCCTAGTATGATCCGCGATGCTGAAAAAGTTCCGGAACAAGGCTTTGAGATCTCAGCGGGAAAGATTATTATAATCCCACACGATCAATACTCACCATGCCTTGGGTTTAGGTGAATTTGATTAAATTTTTTCGTTCAGCATTTGTCGCTTCCCATCCCTCCATCAGTTCTCGATCATCTGGACTTTTATTTATCGTTTAATGAGCTGATTTATGATGCCGAATTCTAAGATATTTACCTCATGCCGCTAGATCCGGTGCACGATGCGATTAATTTTCTTTGGAAATTTTTTTTAATACAGGAAAGTTAAAGGACATTTGTGGTGATTTCTTCTTCTTCTTCTTCATCTTCTTCTTCTTATTCTTTTTCTTCACCACCTGGTCGCCTCTGGTGATTTGCTTTTTTTTACCCTTTTTCTCTCTTTATAGATATTGATCGTTTACAGGTTTTCCATCGTTGGTTCACCAATTTAATTAGACTTTAATTAGATTTACCATTAAATATATTTTATAAAAAGTTTTCCCTGCAGTGTTGGTTTCATGTAGATTATGTGTAGATTATGCATTTATACAAATAATACCTGAGCTTATGCCAAATCTGAAAGCATATCTCCAGGGAAAATTCAAAATTCAACTCTCTCTCTCTCTCTCTTCTCCTCGGTTTTGTGGAGGAATCGAGTGTGAAAGGTAACATCAGAAGGTGCGTAGAAAAAAGGAACGGAGTTTATTGAGTTGAAAAAAGCGAAGATTGAGTGAATCACTGTAACCCTGTTTGGGCATATTTGGTCAATTAGAGACTATATAGATAGGAATTCAAGTTTAGCTGAACACGAAACAACTGTATAAAATACACATCAAGTGATCAAGCGGTTGTTGCTGTTGGCTGTTAGATTAAATAAACAATCTTGGAAAGACCCGATGTACGAGCGTACGACATCACACAACCTTTAGACCCGTTATTGTAAAAGCGAAAGAACTCTGCAATTGAAATACAGTATTAACGTTAACATAGCATGAAAAGAGAAAAAGGCGCGCTATCGCAAATGAACAATTTTAATTTGTTTGTTGGATTAATTTGTTGGTTGGGCTACGTTTTTGCAACCTAACGAAGATTTGCGATCCGTTAATAGACCGATACTACGGTTTAAATGTAAAAAAATATAAATCGATTGTAATGAAACACTAGAGTTTTGAATTGCATGTACAATAATAAAAAATAACAATTTTGAATAATTAGGATAAAATTAAGAGTTCTCTCCGTTACTGAAATATGCAGTGTTTAATCGTAAATATTAACCATACAAACTTGAAGTTTGGTTGATTTTACAAGGTTTCGAAACGTATAAGTTTTGTATCGTTATGAGATGGCCGTTTATTTAATACCTAATGAACAATACAAATTACAATTAAAACGGATTTCAAGAATATAAAACACACGCAAGAACGCTCTTGCTGTTCACCACTCGGCTGCCGTAGAGAGAGAGAGCTCGCTAGCGCATTTCGCCACACTGACCACTTAAATAAGGGGAACCTCTACTACTCAAGTGATTAGTGACATACGCTTCCAACAATAAGAAAACATTGCAACCTGTGTAGAGAATGTACCAACCGGTTAAGAGAATTTTGCAACCATGTAGGTGAATCGTGCAAGCGTAATGTAGAATATTGCAATCATATAGCCGAATGTTGCAACCTGCTAGGGGAAACGGGCAAGCATAGTGGGGATCTTTGCAATCGTTTTAATTATTCGCCAGAATTGAACAGTCGGAATATTTTAATAATTCATAATATTGCGTACATTTAGGTGAACAACCACAACGGTTCGATACCAGCGACATACATCGGGGAAACAATCTGTGTGTTCTGAAAACACTCTGCGAATATACTTCGTTTTCTAAGTTATGCTTCATCACTCTTTCTCTCCGCATCTCCGAAGCATCCTAACAGAAAATGAGCCGAGGGTAAAGGTTCGTCGTCCTCATGATTCAACGGGATATGTGTCAGTGTCTATTGTTAGAAATTCTATTTCCGTTAGAATTGCTCCTTGAAACTTTCAGTCATAGGCAGGAGGCTTTTAATTTTACCTACCATTCTGTCCCATGATCCACCGAAGTGTGGAGCACTAGGAGGGTTAAATGACCATTTTATCCCGTCTGTGGCACATCTTTCTTCTAATTGTTTCATTATGTTATTCGCACCGACAAAGTTAGTGCCATTTTCGCTATACAGTACTACAGTATACAGTTTTCATTTTAACCTCGCTTTTGTTAGATATTTTATAAGTACATATGTCTGAGAGTGGTTCGCCAATCAAACACCCAGAATTTTTTTTTGACCGCTGCCATTACTGACTCCATTTTTATATAATGATAACGTTTGTGGTAGTCAGTTAGAATAAGATGTGTTATGTGGTTGTTGTTTTTTGTAATGTCAGAAAACCTGCATGTTCTAGTCTTCCTTTTGACCTCAAGATTCCACATTCATCCACATTTGGGCATAGTCCACGAATCGTGCTGTTGGGAGGTATGGGATTATTTAAGGTTATAATTCTAATTTCTTCTGGGAAGCCTTCACATTGAGCCCATCTCAGCTAAAGGTTTTCAGCCTTATCTAGAGTAGTTATTGTTGTGGTCAGGACGCAGCCATGACTTACGCAGCCAAACTACTCGCTCGGCGCTGTCTGGTAACTGACAGCACACGAAGTGGAGTAGTGTTCGGCGTGAGTGTTTCGGCCGATGCCTTCTTTCTCTCCCTGCGATAGACGGTAATGACCGGCGCCTAACGGGACCTGGCGTAAGATGATTGACGGCACAGGATCACTGTCTTCTCCAACGGACTTCGAGGTGAACGGACGTACGGCTCCACTCGTCTTGTGTTTTGTGTGCGTGCGTGTATTTGATTATGTGTTAACTATTTTAATTATATTAAAATAAACCGGCCGTCTAAGAACACAAAAGTTATGTCAATAGTTGAAGAGAATGAACATCCCATTGCCTTTGCTTTCAGTCATTCGATATGTTTTAGACTGATTGCTAGGGCTCTTTGAAGCCGTTTCCAATCAGAACACCAAATAATGCTGATGCAGGATAAATTGGATTTTCCAATTGTTGTAGAAAAATGTATCCAGTGTTTCTTAGATTTATTTCTTCCCGTGTTACAAGAATTTCAAGAATTTTTTATTTCCAAAAGAAATTTCTTTCTTCTTCAGAAATTGTGGGCCGTCAAACCAATTTTATTTGCCTGACTTGATTTTTGTAGATTCATCGACCGGGATTTTCCGCCGACGCTACCAAATTCCATTGTTCACTTGTGGTGGTTTCCAGAATATCTCCTGTTCTCAGTGCTGCGAACTGTTGATAGTTGCATGGTTAAGAGTTGATCCAGGCAAGACCCATTTTGGAATCAGTCTAGAAATCCATTACGATTCTACTAGTCTGGCTCCTAAGACTGCTCCTTGAAGTTCTAGTCTGGGTATCGAAAATGGTTTGGTAGGCGCTACTCTAGACTTTGCTGCCACGATAGCGATATCGATACCTGACTCGCGTATAGGAATCATAATATCGCATTCCATCGTATCCATAATATATCTTTGTCAGCGTACCGTCCATTATATCGAGCGCTCTACTGTTTTCTTTTGCAGCAATTGTCAGAGTAGGATTAACTCCATAACTTTACAAAAAAAGTAATGGCGCATCATTTTAGTCAAGGCCTTCTTTTTCTCTTACTTTATTTTCTTTTTAAATAATGTGTATCTATGTGGGTTTGTGACGAAAGGTCAAGCGCCTTAACAGTACGTATGGTTTTGATGTCGGACGATTTACTATTAGGACGTAGAATTTTTATTGCTATTGATCGACTCGTATGTCCCCCTGCGTGCATCCATTTGTCCAGGACAGGGTTAGTGGTCTGATTGTGTATTCAATGCTCAGCTTTTCTCTAGTGCTATCAAGGATTGAATAATTCATTTTAGTTGGCGTGGAAACTAATACGATCGGCACTGCTTGAGTTTTGGTTTGGAAACAGGCGTGGTATTCGGCAGTATTCGGCGTTGTGATTCTTGAATTTGCAACAATTTATGCAAATATTCTTTTGGTTGAGGAGCTACCATCTCTCACCAACTGATTTGTTCTTTAAAATGTAGCAACGGGTAGTTTCGTGTGATGAGTTACACACCATACATAATTTTTCTGTTGCTTTCTGTTGACTGAGTGGTTTTTACGTAGCGCGGAATTGTTCGGATGCGTAGACGCTCGGCGATCGCTTGGAAAAACAAAAGTTGTTTGTTTCTTCTGTACTTAGCGTGTGCTTACCTCGGCGGTCGTAGGAAAAAGAGACCGATCGATCCGTTGATCGATAGCGCATAGCCTTAACAATCACCAAGGACGAGAGAGAGTACACGCAGAATCTCTCTCCCACGCTTCTCCCTGGTGACGTTTGTGATAAGCACGTGCTTATCATGACGTATTTGTCGATTCGTATTTGTCGTATTTGTCGAGTCAAATCTTCCGAGGGAATTTGATCCATTCAGGTAAATCTGCTATGGTGTGTAGTTTATATGGTTTGGATAAAGTGCACATGATCCAGCTGTTCCTGATGTCAGTTTTTCAATTTTGCACCAGATTTTTAGCCATTTAGCCATACAATTTATCAAGACGTTGTATTATTGTTATAACTACAGTTTGGATTTATTATAAGCCCCTCAACGGCTTTCAACTCATCATCAGAATTTACATTCCATGCGGAAACTAATTTGATTATGTTACCTGTCAGGTCGTGCAAATCGGAATGGTCAACATCGGGTTGGTTCAGGATTTCCTCTTTTCTTAGCGTTTCTTGTAATCTTAGGGGTTTTCTCTCTCTCTTCTCTCTCTCTCTCTCTCTCTCTCTCTCTCTCTCTCTATCGATCTCTCTCTCTCTGTGCACTGTGCTGTGCAATTCAGACACGTAAATTTGTTGGGCGTTGCGTTTAACTTAAGACACCCTAAATGGAACCACGGACAGGTGATCATATAGTCTACCTCGTCTTTCTGATGACATAGTATACAGTTTTCATTACGGTTATTCTTAAACTCCAATTGGAGTCACCATTAAATTGACCTCAGAAACGATGATTGATTACAAACTTCGTTTTTAGCGCCGATTACCTCTCTGCGTCGATCTCGATGATCGTTGACGTCAGATATCGCAAGGGTGCAGGGTGCGCTCTTGATCGTTATGATCACCTTTTGGTTTGCTTACGTGATAGCTACCTTAAGAAATAATCCTCAAGAGGTTCTACCGCATCTTAGTTAGTGAATTTTGGTTCAGCGGATTTGGTTTAATTGGGTTTTGTGTGAAAACGCTGTACATACTCGTCCATAATTGGTGCACTTACCATACACGTCCAACTGTATACAAAACGACAGTTTCAATGTTTTGCTGACACTCAGAACACTCCTAATTTACCAGCACAAGTTTTTTTTCTGAAAAGCCTTTATTTATTAACGGTTCCATTGGTGTTAAGGGATTGCACCAAGCGACCACCATATAAGGAGTTACTCCCAATAGTGTTGTCGTACATATTGGTTCCAATGCAAATGTGTCGAACATATGAGTCCCAACGCAAATGTGTCGAACATTTCTTATTGTTAACTGTTATTCCATTTTTAACAACATAAAAAAATGTGCCTTGACTTCACATCACTTGCTGCGTCGGCATTGATTAAAAAACTATATTCTACTATCCTACTCCTTGTGAGTCCACCGCGGTGGACGTTTTTCTACAAAGCTTCTAATTCCCTCGCGCCCATCGGTCGTTGCCAAATTGTCAACCATTACCTGCTCGCCAAGAACGTAAGCTGACGACACGTCCAACGCTATTTGCTTGTAGAAAAACTTTTTTCCCAACGATATAACGGATCGGCTTTTGGATGCTATTGCTTTACACACGTTGCTCACTTCTTCATGTAAGCGGTCTTTTGCGACCACCTTGCTCACAAGGCCGGCTTCTAGTGCTTCGGCCGCGGTAATAGGCAGCCCGGTTAACAGCATGTATGATGCCCGCATCCGAGGAATGGCACGAACAACGGCAACGCCAGGAGTGGAACAAAATATGCCGAAATTAGCACTACGAGAAACGAAAAATGGGTGATATTATAAGCCAACGTTTTATACGACGCCTAGGGATCGGTTTTACCCGGGCGTTGAGAACGTGCTGATATCGCTACAAATGGCTATATCGCAAGACGCTACGATTTGACATCCGGCAGCTGCTGCTAATCCATCCACTTGCGCAATAACAGGAACCGGTGCGGCCCGAATGGTGTCAACCAGTTCCGAACATTTGTGAAAAACCTGCTTGTGCCGATCTGGACCCTGCTCGGTAGTCAATTCTTTGAGATTGTGTCCCGCCGAAAAGACGCGTCCCTTAGCAGCCAAAATAAAGCAACGCAATTCCACCTGATGTTGGTTTGCCACTATATGCGACTGTATGCTGTTCATCATCTCCAGTGACAGCGAGTTAAGTGTTTTTTCGTTGTCCAGCATAATCGTACCGATTCCATCTTTATACGTATACGTCGAAAGGAACCTTTGTGCTCCACCCGTGTGGCGAACGTGTCTCTGTGAAAAATGCGATATTCGATCATCGTTCTATAGTGAAACAAACAAAAACATACTTACCAAAAAACCTCCGAACCGCGTCGATATCATTTTTACGTTGTGTACGATCAGTGTTTGTTTTGCAGTATGTACCGTGCACCTATCAGCTGTTTGATCAGTACCACATTTATACTGCAGGATGCATGGGTTCACTTGACATCACGCACGGTTCCAGCTTCAGATTTTTTTAAAAACAACAGATGTAAATAATTTTATTAGCCAATCGTGTATTTATAATGGTTCCCTGTCTGGAAACATCGTTATGCAATGTATCGTGCATGCAACGTGTATCATAAAGTTGTAGCCGTAATTGTGACGATAATTCTCCCCAGTAGACGGGATTTTGAGTAATCTTAAACCATTTTTATCTCGTTTCGCAACATTCTTTGAAGATAAAAGAAGTTCATACATTTGTCGCCATACTTCGATAATAGTTGCGCCTATCGATGTTCAAAAATAATATCAAAAATCGCAGTTTGTTAAAAACATATCTATAAAAAAAACGTCCGTGCAAAAAGCCACCACTAAAATTTAGATTTTTAAGTAAAATAAACCATATTTTAGGTTTGGGGTTGTTTGTATTGTGAATGTGTGAGTGAGGGTATTCGTTTGTTGGCCTTCATGATAGATAAATTGTCAACGAAATAAATGATTTTAACGTATGCAGATGTTGTGGCCAAAATGATCTATACTCCCTTACCGGATTGTATTAATTCTGCCACAACCGTATTCTCGTATAGATGTGTACAAACAATAAGGACAAAAGTCAAGCGGCACCTTCAACAAAGCTACCGTGACCAATCGGTGGAAACATCTCCTTTAAATCTTCCGTAGTCGCCGAAACGAAGATTTCAGCAATGGACACGCTGTTTGTAGACTTTCAGAACCACCCTTTATTGTCAAATACTTATTCATAATCAGGCTTAGCTTATGCGTGTATGCTAGAAACACAATTATTACGACTTAAGATGGTTTGTTTTGTGAACACATGCATGAAATGAAATTGATAAACAGTCGATCGTGTGTTTGAAAAGCGTATTATCCTTCGGAGTAGAAATAGAGACGAAAGTGCGTTCAGTTAAACGCGATGGCATGATTATTTTCTCTACCTTTCAACACACACGCGCGCGTGAAAGCTTGAAACCATCGTGCATATTTTTTGTCTGGTTGTTTGTTTTTTTTTTTCAGCAAAAGCAAAAAGCAAAAAAGGTCAATCTAATTCACATGATTGTAGTACACGCCTGGACGGGCATGGGGCAAGGGCAGGCAGACAGGGAGGCAGACAGGGCAGGCAGGAAAACTACCACAACCACCGGCACTTAAACCTCGGTGATGGGTCTCTTGGCAATGTACGCCTTGATGTTTTCGTTGTCGAGCACCTTATCGACCACCTCCTGCAGGTTCGGGAAGTTCTCGAGCAGATTGGTTTTGGTCAGGTAGTTCAGGTAGTCTAGGATACCGGCAAAGTAAACGTCAGCCCAGGTCGGCTTGCCCAGCACCAGATGGCCATTGTTCTCCTTCGCGATCACGTTCAGCTTGGTCAGATAGAACGGAATCACCTCGTTGTTCAGCGTGATCATTTTCTTCTCCTTCACCATATCATCCGGTTCGTAGGCAACGATGGCGATTTCTAGCGGAATAGATGGAGGAACAAACAATTGCATCACACGAGTGGCCCTGTTGTGTACTCACGCTCGTTTACCATCGTTTCAACAATACTCACTCAGGCGGAAGTCGTTGATGGTATCAACGATCGCATCGATTTGCAGAGCCTCTAGCGGGTTATCACCGGCCAGATTGATCTGCTTGGCCACAAACCGGCACATGGCCAGCGACTGGTGCACGCGCTTACCATCAACCTCCAGCACCGGCATCTGGCCCATGGGCATTGCTGGAAAGAGAAACGCGGACCAATATTGGACACGGGTAACGAAGGGGCAAAGGGTTTTGGGGCGGTTGGGAAACGGGTGGGGGAAAAGAAGAAGAAAGAAATAGTAATGTTAAATTTTTAATAGTAGCTGGATTTGTGAAGGTTTTTTTTTGCTATTATTTTTAATTTCGCATTCGCCATACTAGCGTACAGCCAAAAACAAGAATGCAACTTCAAAATGGTTGATTTTTGGAGCGTTATGTTTCGAGTTGCTGGGTGTTTTATTATGTTTGCTGTTTTGTCGTTGTGATAAGCAGCTGAATCTTAAATCCATAGTTTCCCCCGCAACAAGAAATGGATGAAAAACATACCGTGTTGGCAAACGCATAGTGGAGGTGATACAATCAGGAAACATCAACACACATCAACAACAGACGATTTTTGTTTTTCGCGAGGGATAACACTCAGTGGAGAGGAACGACCCGACCCGGCATAAGATGGCAGAATAGGCGCGCGCACTACGCTGACGTAGGCCCGGCCGTGGGGTTAGTAGATAAGGGTTGCTCGACTGCAGCAAGGAAAACAGAACAAATCTTCCGCATGCGTTTGGCACGAGGTGAGCAAATTTTGGATTCTGTGTCTTATTTGAGCGTCCCGCACACGGCCGCTTGTTTATTAACGTGTTTTTTTTTGGGTGCATTTCATTTGACTGTATAAAAAAATATCGCATCCGGGATCATCTATTATGAAAAGTAGAGAAATGTATATGTGCTGATGACACAATGATGATCGCGTGCTTTAGATTTCAGTCTTTGGCCGCTTGTCTATCCAGTTGCGGATGGACTCGATCGATGTTACGTTGTCGACCACTTTCTGCAGATTCGGATGGTTGGCGACCAGTTCGGACTTGGTCATGTAGTTCAGGTAGTCCAAAATGGCGGTGAAATAAATGTCTGCCCAGCTCAACTAAAATGGTAATAAAAAAACAGAGAAAGAGAGAGAGAGAGAAGAAAAGCAGAACGATATGAAAAATGTGCTTTTGGCACACACACACACACGGTGGAGATCCGAACGCTGTCGGGTCCATGCATTTACTTTGCCATTGGCCAGGTATCCATTGTTATCGCGCGCAATGTCGTCCAGCTTCTCCAGATAGAATGGAATGACCTCGTTGTTCAGAGTGACCAGTTTCTTCTCCTTGATCTCATCGTCCGGCTCGTACGAGACAACGGCAATCTCTACAAAATTGGTTCCACACAGGGTTATGTTTATTGCATACGAGAATGGGAGATTGCGCTTTCGCTGCGTAACGCAGTACGAACGTCCTTCCCTTCCCGCCCTCCAGCAGGGCCATCATACGGCCATCCTTTTGCAACCCTGACCGTCCCAAGTCTCGGGATTATTGCCTAATTATTGCGCGACACCGTTTTTTCGGTGTGTGTGAATCAACCGGAGGCACTGGTCGTGCCTAGCACAACTTCCCAAGCTTAAGAAAGAGTAAAAAAAGACCAGGATTGCAAAACTATGGCCGGATCAACCCATCCCAGCCGGTGTGATTCGCCAGGTGGGAATCTGGTGACACACTACCGGAAAACGTGGGGCGGAAGGGGAAGGGGAATTTCGCCGCGTACGAGCGTAAGCGTAGCTTCGCGGGCTTACTTAGACGGAAATCGTTCACCGTATCGACCACGGTGTCAATCATCAAGTTCTCCCAATCGTCGGCACCAGCCAAACCGACCTGGCTGGCCAGGTAGCGGGACATTGCGACCGATTGGTGCACTTTTTTGCCGTCAACCTCCAGCACCGGCATCTGGCCCATCGGCATGGCTGAAACGAAAGATGGAATTGTTCGTTCATGGCAAGCTGAAATGGTAACCATCTTCGCGCGTGTGAACGCGTATCGCGCACAGGCGAAGACTGTAATGGCAAATATACGAATGAACAGCGGATGAGAAGCATAATGGATGATGGAAATGAGCGCGAGGAAACTAGAGGAGCAGGAGGAGAAATTTATTTATATATTCAATAATAGTAATAATCCCATTGCGTTTCGTTTATCTTTCTCTCAATCTCAAACTCTCTCTCTCTCTCTCTCTCTCTCTCTCTCTCGTTCAGAAAATGCGTCCTTCTTTGCGGATTCTAGAATCAGCTGCTTTGCGGTAGAAGTGATTCAAATAGTCAGTGAGTGTGTGTGCATGTGCGTGGTTGTGTGTGGTTTCGCTCCGTTCAAAATAAAGTAAAAATCACAATCCAGCCAATATTAAAATTGAAAATTCAATAATCTTACACACTATCAGGGACAGTAAGATCAGGACACGTCAACTGTTTTCATTGCTGCATATTAGAAAAGTGTTAGCGACAATTACACGAACCCCCATATGAACACACGGCACAACTAGGTTAATCACATTCCACCGTTCGCACGATCATCGCGAGTTATTTTAACTTCCGATCGTCAACATCATCATCATCACCCATGCCGAATAAGAGCAATCGATAGCTAAAATTATAGCCCATCAATCGGCGACAATGACGATGCGCGGTACGCGATGTATCCGAATTCTAGATATCTCGGTTAGAAGGTCAATCCAATCGTGTCACCGGTTGTCGTGACACGATCAGCACACGTTTTCATCACGAGTAAATGGGAACGGACCGTTGGGGGAAGGTTTAATACAGCGTTACGGACAAACAAACGTACACACACACACACACACACACACACACAGGACGGCGGGTAGTACGCGCGGGGGAAAAGGGGAGCAATTAAATAATCATGGGCATGGGCATGGTCCGAACGGATGAATAATACAGCCGCAAACGAATGCAAGCGGAAGGGAACGCCAGAAATTGCCGTCTTGACTCACTTGGCTTCAGTGCCGGCCATTCCTCGCGGGTGATCCTCACATCATCGAACGGCAGATTTCCGTAGGACAGCAGGAAGCGCAGCGGCTCGCCCAAAGCCTTCACGTTGAAGTAGTACACCTTGTAATCTGGCATGGTTGCTGACGACAAGCGGGGATGGACTGTAAGATGAAGTAAAACCATGGACAGATCTTAGTATTGTGCGTTATGCATTCGCTCGTTGATGTTTCCGTTGATTTTACGTAAAAAAAGAAGGAATTTCTTATTCTCCGACAGCCAGCCGAGAGGTACAAAATGTTTTGTCCGTTCGGTGAGTTGCTCCAGCGAGTGATTTAACACCAACCCGAATAGACGCAGATTTGAGATTTTAAATGCGAGACTCTTACACAGCGATAATTATTTTGAGCCTCTAAAAAACGAAGAAAAACTATGCTTTATTATAGCGATTTATGGTTGTAACAAAAAACGCTCTACTTTTTCATGGAACATTCCGCTTTGCAACATACTAATGATTTATTGAATGTTTTTCCTAACGAAATAATCCCCCTAAATTCCAGAACAAAACAAATTATCTTCCGTACCCGGTGTTTTACCAATCCTGCTTCTCTTTCTGGCACCACACGAACACCACCCAGCCTACTTAGATAATTTATTTAACCTTGACCGTTTAATTACGATGATACTCTCCTGTTTTCTGGAATGTTCAATTCCAATACTTCTATGAGGTAAATGGAAAATTGCCTTCACACAGCTACCAACCGAGCATAATCTCACTTTACTGTTCACAGTTTTCTTTTTTTTACACAAATCCCCTATCGCTGTTTACAAGTGTGTGTATGTGTGTGTGCGGGCGCGCTTCTGTCGAACTATTTACTTTCAGCGGCACAATTTCACATATTTCTTCTACTTGCACACTTCTGTTGGCGCCCATTTCACTTGGATTCACCGGCCGGCCGGCCAGCATAATATTGCATGCATTCTGCAGCATTTATGGTATATTCCCTGGCTTCTCGCGCCGTGTCACCACGCAAGCTTACCTGTTGATCGAACTCGAGCTGCCGAAATACGTGTACGGGCACGGTCAGAGACTACAACGAGCTCGCGTGCCCCGCGCTTATTTATCCCAAAACAGGTCCGGCGGCGTTGTGTTCGTGCGTACTCGCAACATTACGGGCAATGCGCACACTCGTGCAGCTTTGCCGAACACCAGTCTTATCTACACGTATTGTGTGTGCTATCTCGTACGATCGGCCCCTCCCGAAACGTTGCTGTGCCACGAAAAGCGCCTTCGTTTGAGGATGTAGCAAATTGACAAAAGAAAAATAATAAGTTAGAATCGTAATATTATTGAGCAGATATTGAATCCCTGGACCTGACTGACATCATCGGGTTGATGTTTCAACACCACAGTAGGTTGGAAAAGGACGAGTTTGTTTAAATGTATATTGCTATTTTCAGTCCAGTATCTGTTCTGCACAGCTTTCCATCGGCGTGTAGCATATGATTCCAACAATGTTTATGGGGCTTCTGGTAAAAGCTTAATCCAAACTTCCTGTACCTATTTTAATCAACGGCACTTTGCACCCCGGAAGCCACCCATCTGATTGCCGGGACACCTTCAATGTCGGACGATGGGAAGAAAACAGCATCGTTTGTTCTAGCCACAAAAAGATTATGTACAGGGTGCCAAAGAATCAATCGATCCGCATTTGTGATCGAGGCGAGGGGCGCAGGGCAGAGAGTGTGTGGCCTAAATTTCCGATGCCTCATTGATCGTGAAACAGTTGTGCACTTGTTTGGCGGTACGGTGGTGCCGCTGTTGTAGTTTTATTTTTACGACTCTGTTCGGCTCACCCCCGGTACGAGGGTGGGCCACCGCCCTCTACTGCATTTTCTTGGTCAGCCTATCATGACTCCGTCGTTTGAATTATGCAATGTGTGCGAAGGTGTACATTGCGAAGCCAAACACTGCCGTGTGGTAAGTTCTGGATCGAAATTGAATGTCCCTGTGCTTGCAAAAACCCATTGCAACCGATGATGATTGCTTTGGTTCGTGCCGAAACTTGTTTTGAAGAACAGTCTCAACGCGTGATACCATGGTGTCATGATAACGCTATCGAATATTAGTACAATGATATGATTACGTTGTGCTTCTTTGCACTAGACGGTGAGGAGATGCTTCTGCAAATGCGGGGTTTGGCTTTTTGCGCTCTGCAAACATGCATTCTCTGAACGTTCTTTAAAATTTAATCTACCTTCTCCATGTATTCACTATCTCTGCTCTGAGACGAATGAATATTTATTTTTCGTGTATGCCGTATACGAAACAA
Source organism: Anopheles farauti (assembly GCA_000473445.2). Taxonomy (NCBI): domain Eukaryota; kingdom Metazoa; phylum Arthropoda; class Insecta; order Diptera; family Culicidae; genus Anopheles; species Anopheles farauti. Next base: position 1,375,798 of record KI915051.1, on the reverse strand, counting down.
TGTTTATAAATGTAATTTATTACCTGGTAAAATGTTTTATTTTACAAAATGGTCTAAAAATTAAGTTAAAAAGATAAAAAGAATACCATTTTAATTATTAACCATTTATCTACACTTTGCAATAAGAAACGGAAAAAATCACATGCATTCTCAATTGTGCTCCTCAGAAGCCTACAGCACGTCCAGCTCGGGCGGTAGTGGAATTTTCTTCGAAATTGCAAACTTGCGCAGCGCCTCGTACTTGTGGCGCAATGAGTCTACCTCCTCCTGCAACCGGCCCGTTTCCTCGTGCATCAGCTCCATATCGCGCCACTCCTGCGACTTTTCTGTCTCCAGCTCGTCCTTCTGCTCGATGCGCTTGATACGACAGCTGGCGGCATAGCCACGGTTTTTCAGCGTCCGGCGGCGTTGCTTCATGCGCACGATCTCCTCACGCGTGAGGCCACGCATTTTCAGTGTCCGGTTGAGGTCACGCACCGTTATCGACACCAGCTCATCGTCGCTGATGTCCGGAATTGGGCAGGGCGACAGAGGGGCCTGCAAGAAAAATCATACTGATTGGAGATCGTTCTTTGATAGGCTACGAAACGGCGCATCCAGCGAACAGTGCCGCAGTGCAGATAATTACTTCATTCCAGTGAATAGATTTCGGGCGCATCATTGACTACAAATACAGAAAGGGGGAACACGGGGGATCGGATATGAGATTAATGCGAACACATAACAGTATCGGGGAGGCGGATATTTACAAATGTTTTGCGCTCATTCACTGTAAGCAACACACACTCGACCTAACAATTTCAATTCGCAAAACCCAGTTTCAGTTGCAAACATCGTACTATTTACGCTGTACTATCGGCAATCACATTACCTGTGTGCTTTTACGTTCGCGCTTGATATCCTGCGGCATTTCGGGACGGGTTGTGTTAGCTTCGAAATAACGCACGCAAAATGGCTGCTTCTAGAAGTGACTTCCTGTACGACGCTATCGATCCAGCGCGTCTAGCAAACGGAAAAGAAGCAGTATAATAAGATATGGCTGGCCTCGAACCAACTACAGCATACAAATAGTGCAAGTCATGGTTAATTCATTATAATTTTACCTTACCCTACGACTGCTTGGGTTATGGATGACAGCATACACTGCTAGATTAAATGTACGCCGTTGGAAGAAGTTTCTTCAAATACCAATAATCACTTTACGTATTTGTAATGCTTTTTTGTGAATTAAATCCTACTCGATGCACAAATCCAAGATTTTTCAGGAAAACTCAACACCAAAACTTGTTTGTTTACAAGATTAATATTGTGAGCAGAATGTGATACATGAACGTCGTACAGAAATAGTGATGGGCCAAAAACATAAAACAGTGAAACGCTGGTTGCCTGATGTTGAATTCGCCAAAGGGCCGATTATCCGTGGGTTTTGGTAAATTCCATTCGTGTTCGAAATCTGCATTGGTAATATGCGTTCATGGAATGAGACACTGAAAATACGGGCTATGTTACTCGTAAGTATTGTGAAATATGGTAAATTATGTGTCATTTTCGGTTCTTCGCATGCCGTGAAAATCAAAATAAAAAGTTAGGAATAAACATATAAACTCCCAGTTCCTAATTGCTCGCTGCAGCTGAACTCTAGCATACACTATAAACTATCTAACAGCTGACAAAGGAGCACGTTCGCCAAGCACACATAAGCCCGCGCTTTTAACCAAACCGCCAGAATGTTTTGTTTACGATAAAGGTTTACGGACGCGAAATCACGATGGATGTAACAAACTCTGTCTCTAAAGTACGTATTAATCTTCACATTCGCAAGGTTGCATCTAAACTTTACGTTGTTTCACTATTTAGGGTGTTTTCGTATTTAAAAACGGTGCAGCTCGTGCTAAAGGCCGCAAAAAGGCTCAACGCTACAACAGCCTCCTCGATGCCGCAACTACCAATCAACTTTGGTTTCGTAGTTACACGAAGAACTGGGAACGGTCGCAAAAGATGATTCAGAAGTTACAAACTAGTAGTTATAGCAAAATACGAAACGATCTGTATGCGTTCATCGAACAATGCCACCAGAAACTGGACAGCTATGAGGGAGTGCTTCCAACCGCCGCACTGCTGACCGGCATCAATCAAACCGACCACCTGTCCCAGTTCGAAAAGCTCGCGGAGGATATAGGTAACAACACGCTCGCACTGGTGGTGTTGTTGCAATCGCGTGAAGCTTCTAGCGTTAAGCAGGCCATCGAAACTATTGTCGGGAAGTTTATCGAGTCTCATAACCAAATTTGCGGTGCAAACGATGAACCGTCCGAGCAGAAGAAGTTTCGCAAGAACCAACTCAATCTTAGCCTGCTGGATGCGTGGTATGCCGATAGGTTTAAAAAGTATGAGCAAAAGGTAAAATTTGTTATTATTCTGCCCGACTTCGAGTTGTTCAATCCCTTGGTGCTGCAGGATGTGTTACTAATATTGGAGTGAGTATGACACTGATGTGCTCCTATGAGTGAAAAAAATGCTAAATTGTTTTTCTTTTTGTATTACAGTGCACATTCGCATGCTTCTCTTCTTCCATTAGTGCTGGTGTTCGGTGTAGCCACGTCCATAACAACCATCCACAATGTGCTACCGTATCATGTAACGAGCAAAATCAAGCTCAGCATTTTCCAATCGGAACCGTCCGTTACGAATCTGAACAACATTCTGGACGAAGTGTTGCTCACTCCGTACTGTCCGTTTCATTTGTCTGGCAAGGCGTTTCAACTGCTGCTGGACATTTTTCTGTTCTATGATTTTTCTGTAAACGGATTTATCCAGGGCTATAAGTATGCCTTTACGGATCATTGCTACGGCCGTTCGATCAACGCACTGAGCTCAATCATCGACGATAACGACGATCTCGTCACAATTATCGGTGAACTATCCGCGGCGGAATTCGAACAAATACGTCAGCTACCATCATTTCGCCCGTACATCGAGTCGCTGCCCAATCCGCAGGACGTAGTCGATCTGCTCACCGACGATGCACACTTGAAACGGGCCCTGCCAGCAATGTTACTGCGGGTGCACAATTATTGGTTCACCTTTCATTGTGCACTGAAAATATTGCTAACGCTTGTGAGCGATCTTCCCAAAGCGCCGCTTGGGAAGCAACTTCGCGAGCTGTACTGTCAGTGTGTTTCGGCCGATGTAACCCAACTGGCGGAGTTTAAAGAATGCCTGCAGTTATTGTCTTTCCTCTCCAAAGAAGAAATGTTGCAAAAGGTAAAGGACGTACTGACCGTGATACTTGCGTTCATTCGGCGCAACGATCAGTTGAGCATGCAGGGTTGTCTGGTGTATGATGTGGTTCCACTAGAGGAAATGGCAGAAGAGTTGGTAAAGCTGTCGGACGAGCTTACAGTGGCCAAACATGAGCAAATATTCGAGAACGTCCAACAGGAGCAACCGTGTTTGCTATCGCCGGGTATGGGACGTCAAGAACTGCGCGAAAAGCTTCTTACGGCGGCGAAGCACACAAACAAAAACGAATCCGGTGTTACCAGAGCCGTCGGTCGGATAACGGAGTTCATGGTGAAAGATATCTTCCAACGGTATCTTCAACCGGCAACCCCACAAAACGTACCCTTAATCGAGCTGTTCCTGTACGACGATTGCGCCTCTATGCGGCGTCATATAGTGGGTGCCCCCAGGGCGGCCGTTCACACGGCTCTCAACAATCCTCAGTACTACACGCAATGTGACTGCTGCCTGCTCGAGGAATCTACTAGCATCGTGCCCACCCTACCTGATCTCTCGATTGCCTACAAACTTCATTTGGAGTGTGGCCGATTGATAAATTTATTCGATTGGCTTCAGGCTTTTCGAACAGTGATCGATGATGCGGCGTGCATGGACAGTGAAGAGAAACAAATCGATCCCACCATTCAGTACGTATTGCTTGGCTTTTTTATGCATTTTTATGTCTGACTTAAAATTTAATATTTCTTCCGCAGAGCTCGCTTCACCCGCGCGGTGGCTGAACTACAGTTTCTGGGATTTATAAAAACATCTAAAACCAAAACCGATCACGTTACGAGGCTCACCTGGTAGGACCGTATAATAACGCCACAACATGAACGTATCAAGGGTAATCATGCTAGCCCGTACGTTCGATGTATTACACGGATACAGTTTTCGAATAATTATTTATTACAATCTCGTCTCCATGTTAACTTTGTGAGTTGTACGGTCACATTTTTGTATTTCTGATTAATTAAGTTTATGCCATTACAACTATTCTTCTCACGGGAAAATAGTATACCCTATATTCCTTTCTTTGGCTATGCTGGATGTGATTTCTTAGATTTACAATAAATTGTTCAGCTTCATTTAGAAAAAATACGTTTCGTTGCATCACTAAATATATTTTGGAAATAGCTCGACGCTGAACATATTCTCTAATTTTGTGGCTAGACTAGGATTCGAATAAAGGATAGACTAGGATTCGAATAAAGGAAAGCAAGATCGATTGTTCTCTTCATAATTAAATTATCTATTTTATTCTACTTAAATTCGAAGTAAAAAGTTGATGTTAAATATGATAAAACTTTTCTCTAATTCATTCGTTTACTGTACTTAGTTCAAAGATCGAAGACGGAACAAAGCATCTAGCACCGGCCGTGGTAATTTGACATTTTCCGTATGTTTTGTTTTGATCAACGTGAGGAAAGAAACGCGCAAAGTTTGTAACGGGTAAGAAAAACCGTACTTTCTCGCGGTCCGAAAATGTCCGGATTCGTAAAACGTCGACCTGCACTGAACTTGAAAGGTACCCGGCTGTCTCGTAAAGGTGGCCAAACCATCATCTCCTCCGGTAATCCTTCGCTGGATCATGTTTTTGGTGGTGGTTTCCCGGTGGGATCCGTCATCGGTATTGGTAAGATCATGTTTGCTCTTGATGATCCTGGCGCACTACGCAAAACAGTTGTTTACGTTTCGATTATTGATTTCCAGATGAAGACATACACGGCAGTTATGCACGTATTTTGACCAAATACTTTCTCGCCGAGGGAGCAATAAACGAACATAGTCTACTGCTTGCTACAATGGAGGAAGATCCGATGCAATTGGTACACTATTGTAACGATTTCGAAACGCCACAGCCTTTGCTCATAATGGTATATTTTGTGTACATTTTTTTTTTAGATAAAACAGTTACCAACGCCTGTAGAAGATAAACATACAGTGGAAAAAACAAACGCACCAGCTCCGGAGAGCATGCGAATTGCTTTTCGCTACAATCAGCTAGCTCCGGTTGACTCGGAACAGAAGTCATCCACCGTTTTAGGACATTCGTTCGATATAAGCAAGACGATAGGTTCGGAAACGCTAGCTGCACAAGATGTTACTTGCTGGAATGGCGATGATTTGCCCGCCAAATGTTCAGAACAATCAGATGTTTCGTCGTTTGCAAACCCACAGTACGCATCACTGCTGTCCTGCATACGACGTAAAGCGAGTGAGCCACAGTTTAACCTGACACCGGATGAATGTTCTAAGAATGTGCTTCGTATCTGCTTAAATTCCATCGGATCACCGGTTTGGTACGATCGTAACTTTGTCGAAGATTTGCTGCGATTTCTCGCCGTACTGAAGGCGATCGTACGTAATACGTTGTCGGTTTGCCTCATCACCATGCCGATGCATCTGTTTCAGCATCTCGACGATAGCTTTCTGTGCAGGAAAGTTACGAACATGTTCGATTTCTCCTTCGGTCTGGAAGCTTTTGCTGGTCAGCTGGAAGAGCAAGCGAATCCTGCCTTCAAAGAATACCACGGGCTGCTGAACATTACGAAAATCACACCCTTCAACAGCTTGACTTCCTTGCACCCAATCACACGCGATTTGGCGTTCAAACTGAAGCGCACCAAGTTTGTGATAGAGAAACTGCATCTTCCGCCGGATATTACGGATGACGATAGCCACCGCCGAGCGCCTACAATGAGTTGTTCTGGGGCGGGAACCAAAAACAAGCTAGATTTTTAGCCTTCGCTGTTGGTAACAGATAACCAAGAATCGCTTTGAAATATACAAAACAAATAAGCACACCTACAAACTGATAATTAGTACTGTTTTATTCACACTTACAACTTACGCGGCTACAAGGGGTGCGTATACTAAACTAAGTAACTTTTTGAGATCTGATAGTAGTGCGCATTATTATTAAAAGCCATGTCCTGGCGTTGTTTGGCGTACTCCTTTGGTTGTATGTACGTTTCCCGTATGGTTGGGACGGAAATTGGTGTAGGCAGATCGTGCTCGTAGATGTTGTCCCGCACGCGACGGTTTGCTGGCAGGGTTGGGATGGACGGAATGGGTGGCAACGGGTTCGTACGCATCATTTGTGCCACATTATTCTTGCGCGGCAGCTTGGTGCAGCTCAAAATGATGCTCAGCAAAACGCAGAATTCCACCACGGCCACGACCAACCCGGCGCAGAGGAACAGAAAGTATTGCTCGCGATACCACAGCTCGATCTTATGCAGGCAGCCCTGGGAAAGTTAGCGAAGACGAAGAGAGAATTTACGGCATTAGAAGTTACGGCACTGTGGCATGGATTCATGCTCATGTCGCACTTACATCCAAATGACGACTTTTTTCGTAATCTTGCGGTTGTAGCGCCTGACAAAGTGTCCCGTTGACCGGTGCGGGATCGAGGTAGGCAGAAAATTCAAACCGATTCACCAGCTTGCAGCACGTCAGCGGGACGGTGAGCTCCTTTTGGCCCAGGCTTTGCAATTTCCAGAGCGACGTGTCGTAGTTGATGCTGGTGTTGATGGCACAGCACTCGAAGATCGTTTGGGCCAAATCCATCGCGGCGGTGAATTGCTCGTGCCCCGGTACACCGTAGTTCCCTTGCAGGGCCTTCACCATGGCAGTTTCATTGAGATTCAGTCCCAGGCACTGGGGCCACGCAGTAATCATCAGGCAAACGCCGAATTCCGCCACCAGAAGCGAGAGGATGATGAGAAAGTACTGAAATCGGAAAGGAAATGTAAATGACCAGGTGGTACAATGAATGTAGCATCAAAGCAATGTAAACTAACCATTGTTAGTACACAGTACGTGTTCATGCAGGACGCCCAGCAACCCAGCAGGGAAGCAATGATTGCCACGAGCCCTGCCGTGGTCAAAGCAAACGCTACATAGTAGAACAGCGGCTGTTCCAGCTCCGATAGAGGTGTCCGGTGCTGATCAGATGCCGATATTAGCAGTCGCGAAAGTAAAATTCTTGGTGAATCCGTGAACAGATAGAAACCGGTGGAGAGCAATGTTATACCGCATAGCTGAAAGTATACACGGGTAGGGTTAAGAACGTTAATTTGAAAGCTAGTTAATTTTGTGATACAATCATCGAGGAATATTTAACAATCGGTAGCTATCAGTGGTGTGTTCCTATTGTATGCCCTGCAAGTTTAAAACGGTATAGCAGTTAGGCACAAACGTAGAATTATTTCAACCAGAAAAATGCGCTGCATAAGCATAACAGAAGCGAGAAATATGAAATATGTGCACCGTACAATTTGATTTTATATTCAATGCCAAACGCAAAAGTCCGTTGACATTCACCCCTACGTCGTAGCAAATGTTTTACATTGGGGCTATGTTTTTTTTTTGTCAACTGGTTGCAAGCTTCAACATGCAAGCAGAACAATTGCAATTGGACTGCTCATTTTACCATCGGTGAGGGGACCGACGGTGTCATGCTTTGTGTTCTACTTGTCATCAACAACCGCTGTAGAACGTCGTGATCGTACAGGTGTAACGTTTGGCCCACATGCATATGCTTAGTGGGATTATGGGAATGTTGGTTGCAACGGACTACCACGGAGGGTAAATACAAATACAATACAATGATTGAGAAACTTTAATTATTTGTCACTAATTAGGGGACAGTGCCATCAGTTGCCAAATGTTTCGCTAGAGCCGAAAACAAAAGTTACGTTCGCTGTAGTGTTTGGGTGATGAATATAACCTAATAATATCAGTTGAAACGAGTAATATTTGAGACTCGCTTCGAAACGCAGGTTTGATACCAAATTTTAAAATAATCAAAATAATTATTAAAAAACAATTGTTTGTTCGCAACAATTGTTTGTTCGTAATATTTTGTCCTTATTACCGTTCTTTTTATTCAATAAATATGATTTATTAATTAATTTAGAGAGAGAAAGAGAAAGAGAGAGAGAGAAAGAGAGAGAGAGAGAGAAAGAGAGAGAGAGAATGAGAGAGAGAGAAATAGAAAGGGGGGGGAAAATTCTACAATTGTGCAATTTTTTTACGATGCTTCTTTTACATTGAATCCTTAATCTACTTAATAAGCTTAATCTACTTAAGTTTCACTCGTTCATTCATGTACCCATTCCAAAATGGAATTAAAATAATTTAGGTCTGAAAAAAATTTTACTACATACTCGCATCTACTCCTATTTCGAATTAAAGAATCCTTTTTATCTACTATTTTCAGTTTCAATTTTAACGTTATTGCTACTGCTTTGTATACTTTACACGCTTTGTTTAATTTTCTTTAGCGTTTCATTGGTCTCACCAACCGTCTAGTAACTTCTTTACATCTTTAATCCTGATGTTACAGTTATTTATATCAAACGGAATAGAAATTATGAACTTGTTTTAGTGTTTCCCATACTTTTTTTAGACAATTTTCCACTCGTTGCTTGCAACTTTTGTTTTCAGTACCATTGAGGATTGATATAGCGTTTAGATTTTCTTTTGTGTTAGTTCGACGCAGAATATGCGACAAAATGGATTATAATGACATTTTTATTAAGTTTTCCAAGATAGACTTTCTTTAAAAGCCAAGAACTAGATTCTTATACCTGTAAATTCCAGCCGTGGAAATTGGCGGTGACACATTTTGATGATTTAGATAAGGAAATAAAATTATAATGCTGAAGGTAGTTTTTAAACTGATTTGAAGAATTTTAAATTACGTTGGTGTTATTAAAAGCGTTCAACCAGTGCAGGACGAACATAAGTCACTGTTTTGCCATGTTTTCACGGCAAATATTTAACAAATTCAACCATTACCAGATCATCGGATCTAGAGAGCTTATCGAGAGAGAAAACTAGAGACGCAGTTGCAACGCGATACTGCCCAGCACACATCGTAAACATTCCCGCACGAACGCTGGCTTGGAGGCGGGGAGCATCGATCGTTTCAGGATATTTGCCATTATTCGTTCACCTTCTCTCCCCTGCGCGATTTTCACCCAAAACCCCAAGCGCACAAGCCGTACCGTTGGCAGGCCCTTCGCCTGCGTGCAGCATAAACGCCAGCGTCCGTTTTATGTTCACAGATGAACACGCGTACTTATAATTGATGTCTACCCTTTCCGTCCGGTTTTTTTTTTAATTTTTTACATCGAGTTTTGTAATCTTCCGCTTTCCGCCGGTGTCCAAAGCGTTGCCTGGGCTCCCTGGTGCATTCAATTTCGTTTGAGGTACTTTGCATGGTTCGCAGTAGGCGGGGAGATGTGTGTTTGGCGCTCACTCACAGCTAAAATCACTCAACCGTACGCCCGGGAACGTTTACTACACCTGCGCCACCCGTACTGCTGTTGATTTGGGTTTTCACTGCGTTTCGTACGTTCGGACGCGCAAAGACGGGGGATTTTTTTGAGCTCGAGCTTTATGATGGAGTATATTTACACAGCATCACTTTTATCACGCTTTTACAGTAGGCTAGAATGTAATATATTGCTCGAAATCGTTGCCGCATTCAAATGTTGTGGCGTACTAACAGTCGTTAAATACTCATTATCCGTTCCTTAGTGCGAACGATTCAAATACCATTTTATATTCAATTACTGCTGTGATGGAAAATCTCGTAAGCACAGCAAAACAACCAGTCGCATTCATACTCCTCCGATTGATAATCCGATTGATCCGATTGATAATACAGTCGCACTCACAAACAAGCAAAAACAACACTAACGCTATAAACTAATTTACCATAAATATCAGATTGCAGCTTGCCAGCACAAACTTGTGATTGAACACTTTGGTCAGATTCATGGCTGCTGATTTTGGTTGCACGCACTGCTAACGCATCGGGCACACGAGACACTTTTGCCGCTGCTGTTCGACTATTAGAAACACTCGCTGATCGCTGGACCGGCCCGCGCTACTAAGCTTGTCCGATCATTACCGCACGAAAGCTGACAAAGAACTGCCCCGACGCAGTTCCAGCCACCAGCCGTGGGACGCACACCGGCACCGGCGAGCGCATTGATCATCATCACCCCTTTCTGCGTCCGGTGGTGAGCTTGTGCGCATCGAGCGTTACACATATTTGTCGAGCGCATGCCGGGTCCCAACGGTAAGAACTACGCGTAGCGGCGTTTCGGACCAGCGCGTGAATGTTTCGTACTGTGGCCGATGCAAACGAACTGGACGCTGGCATGAAAAAAAAAACCAAACCGCGATGTGATCAACACTTTTCGTCGAGGGACGTGATCGCGCTGGTGGGCTATGGAATAGCGCCCTCGGCACGTGCTAGAACGTGGGTGGAAGTGTTTCCAAGATACGCGTGATAACAGCGTACGGTTCGAGGACGAAGAAAGGAAGTGGATTCAATTTAAAAACAAAAAAAAAAACAATGTTGTAAAACGTTACCCATGAACGAGAGGGTGCCATTCTCTGCACTTGCTTCGATCATTCATAGTTGAGTTCGGGGAGTATTCAAGTTACGCGGTTAATGTGTTCTGAAGACATCGACGTATTTCGATGGTATTACAATTATGCTAGATAGCAGGATGTTACATTTATGGTAAAATATTGTCAATGCGTTAGATATGTTGTTTCTCAAAATTGACCTATTTTTCCCTGTACTTATCAACAAGATCTCAATGATGATACTATTTTTTTCTTCTGTGCCAAAATTATCATTCTGATACTTCCGTCCTTCTCATGCTCGTGATGGGGTGTAAGGGGGAATTTATCATTGTATAAAATAAAATTATTGGAAAATACGAATACATCCATCGAAATAATAAAGGTATCATTTTGATTGAATTTGCACACACCACCGAAGATAGACCGTGTCACTGTCCGTTAGAAAACGAGGAAGCTATTGGCATCCTCTACCAATATGACCCGAGGTTGTTGACCTAGGACAACAGGTTGGGAAAATCTTTCCCTTTTCCATTGAAAGTTTCATACTTGAGTTTGAGGAGCCAGTAGTAGGCAAGAATTTTCTGAACAATGCCTCTTCGGATTGCGGTCATGGTGTTATTCAAAGTTATGACCGTATCAAGGTAACAGAAGTCCTGTACTGCTTTAAAATTGTTGCCATCAACTGGTACTCTAGTACCCAGGCGGGTCCTATCAAGCCCCCGGTAAGTAGGCACTATGTGTTCTTCGCATACGCTTCGTGTACGCCTCGCAAATCGCCGTTGAATTGTCTACGGCATCGATGTCATCTGCAAAGCCTAAGAGCTGGATAGAACGGTTGTAGATTGTGCCTCGGATATCGAATCCGAGTGATGTTGAACAGCAAACAGGAACGACCGTCGCTTCAAATAAGACCCTGCTGAAAGTGGAACTTTTCCGATATCATGTTCGACACTATCACCTTGGGTTTCCTGTATACCCCAACAATATGCTGTGGTGGAGCATTAGCCTAGCTCCTTTTGTACCGGCCTACGAGCTTCTTCTCCATTCATCTGCATTCGTTACCGTTACGATGGTTAAACTCTTCTGCAAGTCAATTGGCTTATGGTGAGGCCTTTACTTACAAGAGCTGTGTTTGCAGACTCCATCGGAAATTTTAGCACTTTTAAATACGGGGGGGCTTATACTTGAAGGTTATTACAAAATGGAGGATAACGCATACATGCGCGAAAGTAGTATCTCGGAAGGGTAATGAATCAATAGTAGAGGAAATGCATTTCCAGAAAACTGGTTCTCGTAGTGTTTCCGTAACGAAACGGATGATATGCCTCTTAGATTTGTATTGCTAGGGTTATTTTACAATTGTTTTACTTCTAAATATTTCGAAAAGCTCTGAAATTGTTATTGCTTTCAAATCTCTAGAAAAGCTCTGAAAAGGTTTATTTGAAAAAGCCTCAAGTCGACATCACTAGGTCGACATCCAAAGCTCGATTTACAAGTGGACTCAAAAACATATGTTTAACCCTTTCAATAACAATTTGACCCTATTCTTGACAACCGGGTTATACCGGGTTTGGGTGAATGTAGTTTTGGATGATTGTTACAAATTTTAGAGAAGTAAAACACTAACAAGAACATTTTCGTTAGTCAATTAAGAATACTTCAGTTTAAAAACTATAAAAATTACTTAACAATAATCTACACTATTTCAATTCATACAGCGTAATTGTTAAAAATTCAAATTTGGTGTTTACAAGAGTAGCTAATTTGTCAGAAATGTGTTGCAAATTAGTCTGCTATGAAACTGTTCACACAAAGATTGGACACATACGTCACCTACACAAGCGTGTATTGTATATGTGTGCGTACAAAATTGTACTATAGGTTTCATTCATTGTGTGCCTTATTAAAAATGAAGGCTGGCTAGACGACATATTTTTTCGCTCAACATGTTTATTCAAACCAACCGTTCAAAATATACACAAAACATTTCTGAACGATCATCACAGAACGGTAGTCTTTAGATATTTGTGTATTCGAATAGTGTAACGTAACAATGTATTCAAACATGCTGCGAGTGTAAAATCAAGTTCAACGCAAAATTAATTACCTTATGTGTTTACTGGAAACAAACATATTTTCGTGTGAAGAACACATGTTGCCAGACTATCATGTCATCTTCATCCGAGCTGATTCGGCAATCCATGTGAAGGATTTGCTATTTCACCAACCAGCCAATCTGGACCAACTGATCCGATGATTCGAGTAACCGCCTATTCGCAACCGTCATTCGAGCATCATACGTTCAAACTGTAAAATGTAAAACAAATGGTTGTTTACTTAACAATTACTATTATGTTCCAGTAAAATAGTTTACATAACATACGGTGGAACCGGGATCGGTATCATCTCCCTTAGCTATGCAATGCTATTCAGAATCGCATTTACACTTGTTCTGAAAAAGAAGAAAGATACATGTGATGTCATTACTTTTAACTGTTATCTTTGATAATACGTTGTAGTCGAAACGAGTGGCTTAGCAGTAGTAAATAAGTTGTTTTTGAAAAGCATAATTATCTATTCAATTCGAGAAGAAAAATCAATAATACAATAAATTAATTAATACAAATACTCATCAATAAAACATGTGTACCAGAACGCAAACGTTATTATAGAAACAAGAACAACCTTTTCAAACGCTAAGCGGCACGCAAAAAGGTACTATTCTGATGGACGAAATCTGCGCTTATTTTAATCAACACAAGACATTTCCATATTTGGAAGTAATAAATCAATTTTGTGCACCAAGATTTTTTTGTTGTTTCAAAACATTTTGTTTTAATTTCCTGCGCTAAGCTACTCCTGCATTTGTGCTGCGTGATGACACTCTCCTTTGGTACGAATTTAGGGACACTTTCAACAACTGATAATATTTTAACACTTACTTACCTTTATGCGAACGTGTGCTTGGGAATACTTTGGAAAACAGTGGAGCTACGTCATAATAACATATCATACTCTGCACAACCAGCAACGCTGCACACAAAACGCAAACGACCGGAATCAATTGTAAACATTTCGAATGCAGCTTCTATTTTGATGTTTGTGGTAATGCCTCACGTTGGTTAGAAAGAGAAAGTCGATAGTTGAAGCGAAATGGAAAATTCATTTCGTATGAAACACACAGCAGCAACACTAACACTCACTCAAAATTCCACTAGAAGTACAAACACTTCCCTACTTTCTCAGGTTTGTCTTACACACACTCGCATGTTTGGCGCACCGCACCCGGTACAGCCTACTTCACATACCCGTTACCCACAAACCTAGCTGTCAATAGTTTGAAGGGAACTGCTTGCTGAGCTGCCGCTGTCATTAAACCAAAACAAACGCTGAAGGGGAACGGTTGTGTTGTGAGAGGAACGAGAACGAGGTGTGCTTTTACGTATTTAAGCGTTCGAATTAATCCGTTTGGTCTATAACAAAAACTAAAAACTTTGCATAAAAGAGAACGCGAGTGGAAACAGAAAATATTTCGCTTGATTGAGTTAAATTTTGGATTCGTAAGAAAGAAAAATTTTAGAATTCCACCGTGCGTTGTGTTATCCGAATGCGGTAGGACCTCACGATGGCATGATTCGATCGTTTTGAACACCAACGATTACTTCCAAGAAGTGCATTTGTGTACATTTTAAAAGCATATGATTTTTGTTGTTCTTTTCGCGATGAGTAACATTTTCCGAGTGAAATTCAATGTGAAGTGAAGCTTCGTTATAGAAAACATGTATTAAAATGCATAAACATTAGTGAGCACAGGCTACTTGTGGGAATCAAAAGAGCTTTGTGTATGAGTGATAATTATTCCATAGCGTATTTCTGAAGAATGTTCAAGACAGTGACATTAAAATATGCCTCTTTGCAAAATTCAACCGGTGGCCTGCTACCCTTTGCACTGAGCATCGAACATTTTGTCTCAATGTACGCATACCAAGCCGTACCGCTTGTTGCTCGACGAAACATATCACACACGGTGGTAGCGATTGATCCGGTTCCGATCCCGCGAACACACAGGAAGAAGGCGTCCGTTTTTTTTCTGTCAGCATAAGATGTATGCGAAGCGAAGGGATGATATGATTAGAGCGAGAAAGGGAGAAAGTGATAAAGAAGGAATGATACGAAACAAACGCGTGTTAAAGCAGCAGAGGCAATCAAGTGTATGTGTGTGTGTGCTCGTAACATGTTCGCTCTCGCTCTGCATTTAACGGCGAAGGGTGACAGGTTGTGAATGTGTGCGTGAGGGAAATGAATGAAAAATTGTTAGCAATACACCACCAACCTAGCTTGCATCCATCCCAAACCAGAACGTGCGCGTACTTTGCGTATGAACCGCATTGCTATGTGTGCGTGAGCGTGTCGAGTGAAATGAATAAAAATAATAGTATGACAACAACATTTTCTGTATAAAAAACCACTGCTAACTCTCCGCTTGGTTCGTTTTGTTTCTGCTGTTTCTCCTACATCGCTGTTCTTTCTCTCTCATACACATGGAAACATATCGTACTTCGGTATTGTATGCGTGTGTGGCGTACGTGACGACCAGGCGTGTATGTGTGTGCGCCTATAGTGTAAAAACACCGGTTTGATGTTAGATTCTCTTTTGTATAAATCTTCAAAATGAGTTTTTTTTATGTCGCTCACATTCCCTTTGCACCGCTGACCCCGAGCCATTTTGCGCGTACAAAGTGCGAGAAAGTTGTTTGTTCGTGTGGTGGTGGTGTTGTTGCGTTTTACACCGCCGGTGTGTGCTCTTAGCGTTTGTTGTAGCTTCCGTTGTCAAGATTTGCGAATAAAGAATAATAAACACGACACCGCATAATTGTGTGGTGATGTTGATGCAAACCGACAATCATGTGCAAATTAAAACCTGTCGTTTACCGATAGTGCCACCAGTGCAGCGAGTGAGAAAAATACGATCCGTTTGCACTCTTGTGTCGGATGAAAATGATGTTGGAAAACAGTTTTTAAATATGACTAGAAATCTGAAACATCAATCATTACTGTTGTGTGTTAACTGATAACATTAATCTGAATCGAAATTTATTAAAAAATTTACCACATGAAACAGTGAACGACTCGAACGTGTTCTTAGTATTGGTGTTGTGCAATTAATGGAACTTACTTAAAGTGTTATCTGTGTAAAGTGTGTTTAAAATTTTAGTAAAAACTTTACATTGCACAAACTCATTGCAGAGAGATTGTTGTATTCGTTGGAAAAAGATGTAAGTAGCTTTATGCAAAAAATCCTGCTTCCCAAACTTTTTAAAGGTAATTTGTTTTAAGCTACCAGTTAAACCACCAGTTTTAAATCCTCAACAAGACATCTTACGTTTTGATTTTCTTATATGTTATGAACAAATATGTTGAAAAATTAATAATATTTCTGAGAACTTGTTCTTTTCTTTATTTACTTCAGAAGGATTGCAAATAATCCAAAAATTATTTGAAATTCATTTGAAAGTTTCCGCAAAAAACAATGGGTAATCGTTCTATTTTTTCGTGAACATATTGTTATTGTTGCAATATATTTGTCGAGACTTGGACACCGTGGAATGATACGGTGATAAGTGTTTGTTGTTTCGCAATTTATTTAGCACAGCAATTCAAGATGATTTTTTATTCTTCGAATATTATTGAAACCTGCAAGGTTAATAGTGCTGCAAAATAAAAGCTTGTAATTTTAAGCTCCGCTATTGCACATTGATGTGGGAAATTACAAGTATGTTAACACTTGCAAGCAAACTGTTTGGACTTTTTCATGCGATGGTTTTCTACAAATCACAAATTTACATAAAATTTATTGCAGGTTTATAAACTGTCTCGAAACCAATGGTTGTTGATTAGCTACAGATCGAATGTAGTTGGTATGAAGCTAACGATATACCAAAAAAGACATTTAGACACATGACAATATTTTAGGTTAATTGATAATTATAAATCATGTCATACATATCAGGAATTGGTTGGGATGGATGCCTAAATTCATGCCCCTGATAAACGAGGATAAAGTTGAATTGATTTATTAGCTTATTTTGAAACGTATTCGCCACAAGTATCACAGTTAGGAAAAAATAACTTAATTCGGTCCTTTTTTATTTCAATAAAGTATGCTTATTTTGCATGCACAACGTTTGCAAATTATATGGATTAGCCGTTTTAAGAGAACCATGAAATTATTCGCCTTCTGTGCCTCTGTTTCCGAGAGCAAAGAAGAATTTATAGTCATCATTCAGTTGTGGTGAAGAATTAAAGAAAGCAATTCAGTTCACATTAACACCGCATTGTTGTATTAATTGCCGATTGCAGGTAAAATAATCGGATGAAAAATTTGTATCATTCCCATCTCGAACACATCTTAGAAACCAATTAAATTCTCCACCTTTCTACGACTGGTGATGTTGAATCTCGCAACACTGCACCATGATTGACTGCGGTGTGGGCCCGATGATGATCGTATACATCGATCACAAGCGCGCAGCACGCGCACACGCCCGTGCGATGGTGGTTTTATGCTGTGCTCGAAGAATGCAGAACGGAAACCACCACCACCAACACCAACAACACAGCAACTAGCGGGCCCAGGGTGGCTTCGTGCCGTGTTCTCCGCATCGCCCTTCCATGGGCCAAATCCCGGGCTGAATGTTTTTGGAGGAACTGAGCCTCTGAGTACTGGAATGTGCGATCAGGTCGACCTTTTTTCTCGATCTTTTGCTCCGAACCTTCTGGTTCATCGCGCGTTCTCTTTTCCGGTGCCCTCCGGAATATGCACTGCATATTTTCCTGGGAGATGGATGGATGGATGGATGGCTGACTGGCTGGTGGATCGGCTGCGTTACCTGACTCCCGGTTTTGTTTTTCGGTTTCGCACTGAACAGCGAACCACCGGGTGTGTCGGTGTAAAGATAGTCTCAAAAATTCCGTCGCTGTTCCGAGCAACCGGCACAGGTCGCATTGCTACCCTGGCACACCACGCGGTGGCTTAGCTTTAACCCCTTACCGAGAGTTTGCAGGTCGATCGCATAGCTTCCTACTGTATGCATGCGCCATGGGATGATGTTGGACGGAGATGATGCCTTCCTGCTGTACGTGTGTTCCATTTCCAAATCACTACACCTTTCAGGTTGTATGAATTGCGGATGGTGCATCGAGAGCGAGAGAGATAAAGGGAGAGAGAGAGAGAGAGAGAGAGAGAGAGAGAGAGAGAGAGAGAGAGAGAGAAAGGGAGGGAGAGAGGGAGAGAGATAGAGAGTGCGCACTGAAGGGATAGCTTGCGGAGGTGATCCGGTTGCATATGCATAATAATCAAAAACCTGCAAGAAGGATGTATTTTCAAGTGGAGTGATAGATGGAAGCAGCGATCAAGCAATAGAGATCCCACGACCACCTTCGTGTTTCGGTTGATAACTACAAAAAAAAAAAACAAAATACTACCAATCTAAACGATTCTCATCTTCATCTCATCCCTGGTTTCATTTCTTCCTCTTTTGTTACACACGTCGATGTTCTATTCGATCGCTCAATCGATACGCGTGCCTCCTCTCTCGCACACACGACTCCACCAAGAGTGCAGCGTAAAATGGACGCGGTTTATCCAGAACATTTTTCCAGTTGCCAGCATTCTTGGAAGTAAGGCACCGACCGTGAATCCATCCAACGCGCGAGCTAGATTTCGCCGTGAGAAGTTTGGACAAAAAACAAAATGTATGTAGCGGCGCGCTGCCAGCCGAACACACAACACATATCGCGCAGTAGAGCCACAGACGGACAGAATCGTCCACGGACGTCGTTTTGGAAAGAGTGCGCCGCATAAAGTTTGAATACAGGAGGCCGTGTGTGCGGTACGGTAGAAAAAGGGAGATGGTGCAGCGAGCGAGATCGAACCCACCCCTAACCCCTAGTGTCGCACGGGAAAGAGAAGGAAGCGTTCCGGGTGTAACCGGGAGGAGTGCGCGACCGAGACGCCGAGAATTCCCGGCGCGAGACTGTGATCTTCCTGTTTACCGAATCACCACGACATCATCCACCAACACACAATTATCCATCCCCGTCGGGAGGGAGGGGGCATGCTTTTCTTTCCTGTTGTGTGTTAAATTGTTTTCTTTGCTTTTTCGGTTCGAACCGCGACGTTAAAGCACCGTTGTTTGATGGCTCGGGTTCGGGGCTCGTGTGTTTCAAGTGGCTTGCTGGTGTAGGTGCACCACTACCGGTTGCTGCGTGTAGAAACTTGAACATTAAAAGCATAAGGATAAGGTTTTTGCCCGTCCATCGGTTGTCTCGTTTTTTATGCCTCGGCCCCTAATATATTTTTTCCAGCTAATCGTTCTGTGTATTTGTGCTTTTGATGCGAGATCGAGCTAACTCGATCGAGCGCTTAGATTTATAGAACGTAACTTCCTTACGTAATGTTAGTAATGTTTTCATTCTCTAGTATGCTTGATTTGCTTCAAATAACAAACATTTGTTGATAAAATTCATTACTATATATTCAACATATTAGTTTAATTATGTGTATGGCCGAATGTTCCGAATGGAACCCACAATGCGCCTCAATTCAGGGCCAAGTCGTGTGTTTCAATCCTAACTTGTTGGAGATCTTACCTAGTTGGACTACTCGGTTGCTTCAGTGTCTTGTAACATAAAATTGCACAAAGTTTAACACTAGACTTGTTAATTGACACGAGATTCAATGAGCGCTTATAGTTCAAAAATTAAAACTAGCGATTTTATGAATTGTTGTTCATTGTAAGTTGTTTGAAAAAACAAACAATAATTGATATAGTCACAGTCCTCGGTCATAAGCGCTCCCGTTTCGTCGAGAAGACAGCAATGTACATGATCTCCGTTAGGATGATCCAACATAATTAAAGAATGGTGTTAATAGATGCTTAAATTGCAAATAACGAGAAAATAAACCACTCTTGCTGGCCATCTATTGTAAGGTACTATCTTTTGAAAAACACTACAAACGCATTTCATGATCTAAAGTTTAGTAAATTTTTTAGCTAAAAGAGATCATAGCCATTTATTTATGTATTATCTTCATTCCATTCCATTGGTCGATGAAGTACAACTATTGGATGGAGTGCTACATTCGGAGATTGATATTTCGTGATCAATAAAGCAAACTAACGCATATTGGTTATGCACTAGATCTTCACAACTCGATACTACTAATCATACCGAAAGTATGCTTCTCTTTTATGTTTGAGTGTTTTGTGAGTATATTATTGTAGTTTACACGAAAAAAACCTATCGATGAAATTGGGAAAGTTGTGCTTGAACTAAA
The DNA here is from genome assembly GCA_000473445.2 of Anopheles farauti. Lineage (NCBI taxonomy): Eukaryota > Metazoa > Arthropoda > Insecta > Diptera > Culicidae > Anopheles > Anopheles farauti. Next base: position 1,355,781 of record KI915051.1, on the reverse strand, counting down.
CTGCTTGCGACTGCCTCTGGAAAAATGAAAATATATAGTTACATTGTTCGTTAAGAGCGTAGGTCTCTTATTTATTATGTTTCGGTAATATATTTAACCGCAATGCATATTTTTCAAACGTGTTGATAAATGTCCGTTATACATTTTTTGTCAAACGCTAATCACTCCGAAAAACAAGTTCGAACACTTGTTATTCGAGCATTAATTTGAACACAGGTTGGTCTTTTTGCGAAACATTTTTTCATTTTCTGCTAAACACTTTAACTGACTTATCTGTTACCACCATCAACGGAACGAGAATGAAAATCAATAGATATTTTCCAATAAATAATTAACGTAGTGCTAGAGACATATTTTTATGTGTGAAAACACGAACAGAATTCAAAATCAAACCCATTTCTAGATGTAAAATGAAACGTGGTAAAATGGTAACGATTTCCTAGAACAATCTATTGCAGATTAATAGATTTGGGAAATTGTCCAAAGTTACCGGCTCGTTTCGCTATGATAACGATAACATAGAGCTAATATGGGAGATAGCTAATGAAAAGGATGGCAACGACCATTACCTTCCATCCTTCACACAATCAGAGTCGACATTTTTGGAAAGGACAGTGCGGTCGCGGAACTTGACCGCCAATATCTATTTTCGCCACCGCCACCGCCGTTCCCGGGGTCGGCAAACGGACGAACGACAAGCTTTGCCAAAAATACGCATTTCAATCGTTCGGATCTGTTGCCAGCAGCAACCGGATCGCCCTAGAGAAGTTGCGCAGTATGAAACGGCGCACATCGACGTCACGGGGGCAGCCTTCGAATCCTTCGTTCCCGTTCGACCTTTCCGAGCCAGTCGTGGTCGAACTTTTTCCGGCGTGTTGCCCACCGGTGCACGATACGATGGTCGTACGTACTCTACATGATGCGTGAAGGCGCCATAGGCTCGATTCGGGAAAAGAAAATGTTCATTACGTTGGCGGAATTCGGGCTCGATGCGATTGCCGATTTTCTGTTGTGCAAGATGTCCGATACGTTACGTACATTTGATCTCATTTGATTTTGACTAATTATTGTTGGTGGCAATCAATGAAAAAAGGCTACTGTTTGTGTGCGTTTATACATCGTAGTCCTGTAAATTTAACTTGTTTTGTTTTTTTCCCAATTTTAATAGTGACCTTAAGCAAACGCTTTGTACATTTTTGTCTTCTGTAAACTGTGTTTTGGGTTTTTGTGGCATAAGTTTGATAAAAAGTGACAACAACTAAAACAATATTTCTACTTGCGAACGTTGTTGTTCCTTTGCGGTTGTTGCGTGTATGAAATTTATACTTTTTTTTATCAATCGACTTGGAGAGATAGTTTCACCAGCAGGGCCAATCTTTGTGGCATGTCGCTTCGTTTAACGGTCTTGCGCTCAATGCGTGCAACAACCGGTAACGAAAACATAAGTCAATCAGCGAGAGAAGAAATGCCTTTTGCACCATCAGCGCACGACGGCACGGAACCGAAAAGTAAGCCGCTTGGAAATTTGCCTCCCACCGGTTGCCGCGAGTCGAAGTGATCGCGCGAGCGCGCGCTCGCGCACATTTACGTTTACGCTGAGGGCTGAGCCATAGTTTTTGCTTTCGTTTTGGTGGTTGCGAGATAGTATAGATTCACCTAAAAAGCCTAGCGCGCAAGCGGGCAGGAGGAGGCAGCGCGTCGGGCTCCCGGGTGTAGATTCCCTTCGATTTTTGTTTCACGTTTTGCCGCTCGCTCTGTGTTTGGTGCGATGTGTTGTTTGCACGGCGCGACCGAAATGACGACGGCAGCGAAGAAAACCATCGTACCCTCTCGGTGGTATGTGTTTCTTCCCGCAGTGAGAAAGCTGCAGAATGAATGAAATGATGTTTTTTTTTCTGTTGTTTAAACCGAAGAAATGAGATCATCGTGCGAGAGAGCCCTCACAGTGCGAGCAACAACGAACGGAAGTGAAAGAGCTTCGCTGCTGCTGTTGTTGTTGTTGGGCGCATTGTTGGTGGTTGGGGATGGTTAGTTGGTCTGTTTTTTTTCATTGCTGTTACCTTCACATCCCAAGTGTGGCTTGTTGCTCACTGGGAAGCAGCGCTGCTAGGTGTACGTTTCGACTACTTCCGGCTGCGACTACTTAACGAGCGAAGAAAGTGTATCTCACTAAGAAAGTGTCTGGCACTTTTGGACAAAAAAAACTTTGGTTATCTTTAAAATGATTCAACTGCATGTTCGTTCCTATGATGAAGATTCGGCAAGTTGTAGTAAATGTAAATATTTGCTAGCCTAATTGGCATTATAGAAAACTCAAGGTCAATTTTATGATCTCGAAAGCTCACTAATTCTCTAAAATCTAAAATGTGGTCTAAATATGGTTTTGAGTCTTTTTTGTATTTTAAACATTTTTGTACGTAATTGGGGTCAAAGATAAGACGTATGATAATTATTTGAAGCTATTGTATTTGTGGTATACTTACCAAATTAGGTAAGTTAATCCAAACTGATTCAGAAATTAATTAAAAGCAGATATAAAATTTATACTAAAACATGTATGTACTCATGGCGTACCCAATTGCAAGGTGATAAAAAACGAATAATTAAACATTATTTATTAAATATTTAAATATATGCTCGTTTGGATGCACTTTTACTATTGGGACTCAATCAACGCAGTTTGCATTTTAAATGCTTTAGCTTTTAATGCTTTTCTTTTAGCACATCGATAAATCTGCAACATGAACGTGCCGATCGTTCCACCGCAAAAGCGATCGAAATGTCGCGGGTTCTCAGCGTGTATGAAAGCTTGCTTTGAAAATTGACGCACAAATCCAATATCGATTGGGAAGCAGTACAAGTGTGGGAAAGGTTTTTACCGGCGGGAGCGTGTCGTGTGATGGTGTTTTTAAATTCTGTTGTCTATCTGAAACGAGTTGCTTAATTTCCCAGCCAAAGTAAATTTGTTGGGGTATTCGGAAGCTTTTTTTTGGGTTTTATTGCCTTCTGAAATGAAATACTGCTGTATATATCACGCTCTGAAGGTGGCTCATTTTCTAAGCTTTCCTAATGGTGATTTGTAAATTAATTTTGTGTTAATCTGTTAATCAGTTTTTTCCCCGGAAAGGTGCCGGAATGCCAACTCTCCTTCATCGCAACAGGAGGACACATCCGCATAAGTGCAGCCAAAGCGTCGTGCATCCGGGCAACTTGTGTGTACCGAAAGGAGGAAATACGAGAAGGTTAAAGTTTGAACTTTTTTTCCCTGCTTGTGATGAACCGTTTCGGAAAGGTACAAATCTTACACCAACACTAGATTCATTCGTACACTTTACACGTTCCTTCAATTGCTCGGCACTCGTCTGTATGCGTGCCGTTTTGGGCCTACGCATTTGAAAACAAGTGGGCCTATTGGGAAGTTGTTCCCTGTGCAAATGTGTCCCCTATTGGTGTGTATCCTGCGGACCGCCGCACTGCTTTGGCTGGTGTCCTGCCCTACCGAATCCTTCTTCTTCTTCTGCTCCTTTAGCCTAACGCGAAGCAGGCAGTCCTAGAAGGGAGAGCCCGAGCGCAGCGAGCGATGGATGCATGTGTGCCGCACTGACGATGCCCGGTGTGGATGGACGAGGCGGTTTATGGAATTACTGCTGCGCTCCGTCTGCACAGCACCACCGACGACCGTACTAACACATCGAGAGGGATTAGCAACGATTTTCAGCTCTAACACACCGCTGCTGCTTTTGCTCGCTGGCTCGCTTTTCACCCCTCCTGTGGCAAAAGGAGAAGGGAAAGTGATGCCGCGGTACGTGGTGGTGGTGGGCTGCTGTGTGTATGAAGCCACTACCGGGAAGGGGATTTTCACTGGCCCTATTCTGCTCTTTCATGCGCCTTTACCTACGCTTCAGACTCGCTCGCTCGCTCGCTCGCTCTCTCTCTTTGTCTATCTTTATATTTTCATTTTTCTATTATCGAAGGAAAACAGATGAATTTTGGTGCAGGTTAGAGGTAAAGCGTGCAAAAGAAAGTCATTTTTGTAGCAATCGCAGTAACGGAATAGTAACGGAAAACAGTGAGTAAAACTTGTCCGAATTCGAAAGGATTAAGATATAAAACACAAAATCTTTGAAAAAAAATTGCCTCTTGTAAGATGTTGAAGCTGAATGAAGAAGCTAAATAAAGTGACGTAACAAATGAAGTAAAGGGTAAATAAAATTTAAACTTCCTTTCGTAAGTTTATGTTACAGATTATGTTAAAGATTTACACATTTGAGATGCATTGACGTATAGACGTAATGCATATGTACGTGAGAAAATTAATTCAGTTATAAATTGAGTTTCACTACATTTTAATTTTATTCCAAGACAGTATTACTCCCCAAAACTGTATATTTATATTTGAAGTACATTATTTGTATATGTCATCAAAGTAATGTCAAGTATTGGACACTTCAGAACCAATCCCACTATATGTAACAATTATCCAAGTATTTTAAACTAACTCCTGCCGGTGCGAGCGATATTATCTGCGTCTCAACGACGACGCTGAAGGATAAGCGACCACAAACTTCCACTCGCACACGAGAGCGAGCACCCTCTGACACCGATACGCAATTCGTTTTCAATACGCATAAAACTGTAAAACGAGCCAGCGAAAGCCTCATCCGCGCATGAAAAAGAGCATGCAGAGCATGATGACCCAATGCTAGAGCGAGCGAACAAGGCATACAGGGCTGGCTGGCTGGCTGGCTGGTTGGTTGGCTGACAGGCATAGGCACAGGCGTGTATGCAGCTGCTTTCGTCATGGTTCACAGTGCTCTTCGAATGTTTTCCCGTTTCCGCCTAGGGAAGAAGCGCAAACAATCCTCACGCGCGACGGCCTGTGTTGCTGCCCCAGCCTCTCTCGCCTTTTTCGATTTGGGTGCCGTCCGCGTTTAACTTCCGGGGAGTATTCTTCGGCGGTTGGTGGCAGCAGTCTGCCTCAGGTCTTTCGGTGGTACGCCCGCTTGTGTTCTCTTCGCAAACGGCGAGCGATCGAACCCCAAACCGAAAACCGTGTGGTGGGCTGTGTGAAGCATTTTCGATTCCGCAGTCCGTTTGTACGTTCAGAAAAAGGCAGGCAGACAGTACAGTAGAGTAGAGTTGGTCGGTTGGGGTCAATCGATGTCCGGTTTTGATAGTACCACGCCGTAACCCAGGAAACGACGCGAGTTTAGTTGAGTTTAAGTTCTCCACCTCAAAGAAATAAAAGGCTCATGACCCGTATGACCCTTCAAAACACATACTTCAGCTTCGCTTCAAACGATCATGGGTTTAGTATATCCAAGACAGAAAATATGTTAAATGTTTTGAAGCTTTTCGCTGGAGGATTAAAATTAGGTTAAAGAAACTGAGAATTAATGTTTATACATTTTTTCTGATATCCATCGACCTGTCGAATAGAGGTCACACAGCTCTGTTTATACGCTCTATAGTACGAACAGGAAAATATGTATAGATTTTCACTTGATTTGTGTATTTTATTCCGTTCTCTGAAATGGAACACTTCTCGCAAGAGTTCGACAATCAATTCAAGCTTAATCTTTACCACGTTGAGTAAAGATAATAGCATTATTGAATGTAATGGGGAGCTAAATTTGGAGAGTTAGATTTTTTTTTCATTTTCTTCCGTTTTACATAAGCATTTAAACTATTTCATAAGCATGTAAGTTTGCTAACCTTGTAAACTATCTATTAGGTTATCTAATTTCCAAAACCGTCGCATGGCATGACATATCTAAGGTTGTTGTCATCAAAATATTTGTTCTGGTATTTTGTTCATCTGCGAGGTGTGAACATAGCTTCAGACAAGCTTTGGCTTGAATGCGGGAGGATTTCTCTTCCGTATTGTTATAAGCAATTATCGAATCTTTCTCGTAATCTGAACGTAGGCAATGGTGTCAGGCTCTAAACATCGGATGCGTCGTATTTGTGTGGTTGTTTTTGTATGTGGTTAGAGGGCGCACATGGTGTTTCACATTTTGACAATATGTCGAACATCGAATTTAGGTATTTTGTATGTTATTCAAACGTTATAAAACCTTTGAATGTGTGATGTTCGTACTCGTTAGGTAGCTTCAAATTTGATCTCAACTAAGCAGACGACATCCCGTATTGTTGTCTTCAAATTTATTTTTTCAAATGTTTGTACCAATCAAGCAGTTTTTATTTTGTTGAAATAACATAACAAAATCATTCTGGTGGCTTAAAGTAGTAAAATAAACTAAGTATAAAAAACATATATCATTATTTTACAATATTTCTAACTTCCTAGTCGTCTCTAATCAGCTCGTGAGATACTGTTTTTTTATTCCTAATAAAATATTTATCTTTTATCGTTTTTAAAAAATGGCAAAATATACTTTTAGGGAGTATTATTTTTGTCATGCCTTAAAGATTAAAAAATAATAATAAATGAAAACATATAGATTCACGTAACAAGGGAATATTTTTCAAACTATTTTGTGTGTTAAAACAAATATTGATTCACCAAAAATTTAAAAAAAATTGTCCAGTAGGAAAAATGTTTCAACAATTGATTATTATTACTTAAACGTTGTTAGTAAAGCTGCGACTTCAATGCCAACCTTCCCCGGTTTTAATCTATTACGTGTGGTCATTCAGAAGTAGCTTATGTTGTAAAGCCTCTTGATATTGCTCCTGGTATAAGTAGGGGTTTTAGAAAATGTTATGCAATTCCTTCGCATCTGTTACGTGAAAGGTGTTAAATGTTCTCAAATGTTTTATTTTTTTTAATAGATATCTCATAAGGTGAAACTAGCTACATTCGAACGAAACGAAAATTTTGCATACAAAACTAAGACAATAAATATTCCGAACGAAAGGATAAGAAAAGGATGAAGAAATGATCAGAGAAGTGGTAGAATGTTGAAGAGCGTCTAAGGGAGAGAGCGCAAGAGAGATGGAAAATAGAGAAACAGCGTACGGGGGAAGCAACCGCATAAGTGCATCTGTCATTATTTGGGTTGTTTTCTGGTCGTATTTTTCAGATTCATTTTCTTGTTCCAATTGGATTTTTATTACGCACGGGGCATGAAGGGTAGTAGTGTGTGCGAGCCGGGAGCCCTTTCGTATAGGAGCCCTCGGCCGGCCAGTGTTGGTGCCTGTCCCTGTTGCATCGTGCAGCAGCTGTGCGTAAGGATGTGTGCGTTTGCCCTATCCTGTGTGTGCGTCGTGTGTGTCGCCATGTTATTTCCGTCGGTATGGTCGGTCGGTCCCGCACGTGTGTGCATCGAGGTGCGTGGCGGGACTGTACAGGGATGCGCTGTGCGGATGTGGATGAAAGATATTGCTGAAGCTGAAGAGATGTAGTTGTTGGGTAGCAATGGCATCAACTGGCGGAAGGATCGCCCAGTGAATTTTCTCCACTACCAGAGAGTTAGGACTGTGCGCACGGTTTTTGGGCTCATTCGGGCGTTTGCTGCGGGTCTGATAGGTTACCCTTCTGCCGACGACAACGTTTTGGGATGATATTTTATCCCGCTCACATTGTTATTCCCTTTGCTTCGCTTGCCACTAAGGCTGGTCTAGCGCATGTATGGCTGGTAGCGTCCATACTAATGCCATCGTCCTACGACCACATTCAAGCATGTTTCGAGTTCGTTATGCATACCGAACCTTTGCGGGACGGAGTAAGTTTCATCAATGCCAGTAACGCGTGTACCGAATGGGAAAGGTATTTAAAATTTATAATTTACACTTTAAAAACTTCAATTTGCGTAAAAGCTCTTGTCTAAGCTGGGAGCCTGTGTTCATGATGTTTTATGATGAAAAATGCTTCTTTCTTTTGGATGGTTGATAAGTGTTACATGGTGATGGTTGGTGATTGGATGGTGTTACATTCCAATACGAACCGATGTTAATGGCTTGTTGATAATCGTGTTTATTTTCATTACAATTTGCGATATCGAATATTTCCCAAATGGTTTGATGATTAGTGCAAACTATTAAATTAAGACATTTTTTATATAACATCTTAATCATCCTTGCACCTAGACTTGTATTAGTGTTAGTTCTGATTTCATGCTGTATCAAAGCGTATGTCTATTCGCTGCCTTGCGTTTCTAATCCGCGTTAGAGTACGCGGAAAGAAAACCATATCAGCGTTTAATGAACCACCGGAATTTGATAAGATAAAATTAATTTGACTTTTCCGTTTGTACGCTACTACATGGGAATTCCCTGCACGGTTAAAGCTTGTCGACGTTTTAATTTTTTTTTGCGGTTCAAGAAGATACAAGTGAATGTTTGTATTTGATTATTAAATTAAAATATTTGTTTACTTACTGTCTAACCATGATGGATGATTACAAGGGCATGCTGAGATAAAAACTTTATCTTACGTCCAATGTCGTAGCGTCTTGCCATGAACAATATTTTATAAAACAATTTAAATCTATCACTTTACAAGTGATTCGCAAAGGTTCTATTTGAATGTTCATATAATGATTCTACCGCCACATGATTAGTAGGCACAAGCAGTTTCGAAATAAGGTACCACGATTCTAAATGCAACGTACTTCATTTAGCGGCTTTAAACACATTGAAGTGTGCGACTCGGGATTACACTTGTATTTCTAGTATAATATCCGTGCTGCGATTTATCGGAATGTATGTGCTGTAAGCTTTGAGCATCGACACGTCGTGTACAAACATTGATCGAGTGAAAGATTTGACGATCATCTGCTTTCGAATTTGTTCTAACTAAGGAATTGGAGAGTTATTGTTATAATGAAATCACTTTTAATGTGTTTTGTAAGTTAATGATTACGACCATTTGTTAGATTTTTGTATTGATGTTTAAGTTTTAAGAACTTCTTTGCATTGAATTTTTCTGCCTCTTTTACCATGCATAACATTTTAACAATTGTTTGCTTTATGAAATAATTTGATTTGTTCATTTTAAGGTTTTTATTGTTCGATATTCAAATTCGTAAGGAATTAGTATATTCGAATAATATTCGATTTCGCAATTGTATCAAATTATTCACGCCCTATAGAGGGTTTTGTCTATAAAAAAAACACTCGAAATCCCAGTTACTTCATCGATACCGGTAAAGACTCTTTGTTAAATATCCATTTCAGTTTGAACTTACCATGCTGTTCTGCGCTAAAAACAGATTGCGGGTTAGATTGTCCGGAGAAATTCTATATGATACTAAAATTAAAGTACGTCTCATAAAATTCATCACTGTTGATTTGGACAGAGTTCATGGCTCAGAAGCGTAAAGGGATAGTGATTTTTTAAAAAATATAATCTTTACTTCTTCTATCTCGAACATAAAAGAACAGTTCTAAATGCTACAATTTTATGTTAAAAGTAGCACTACTTTCAAAAAATATATATAAAAATATTTATGCGATTCACGGTTGAAAAATTGTAAGAAGGATATTCAAAATGCTTGAAAATACTTTTATTGATGTTCATTTTCAAATTTGTCGAATACAGTCAACAAATTTGAAATTTGATCGATTTGGGGAATGGAGTGTTTGGCGCTGTTTGGTTTCTATGTGTGCTGAGTAAACCTGTTAGTGATTGGCAATACAATCAACACCTGGTTAGTTACACGGATCACGTTTTATGTTTTCTATGAACCATATGAACATTTACATGGACATTGAACTAAATCATCAGCATGCTTGCCTGTAATTGCTGGAAATGGTTTTGAATGGGACATTGATCGTAAGTAATTTGAAAACCCAAATCAACATGCCTTGCCGTCAATGGGTAATTTTTAAGCGTATTTTGAAATGTTTTCACACAAATAGCAAGTTCGATAACATGACTCACAAAATCCTTCGGAAAGGTATACCATATGACGAAAGAATTTAGTTTGTGAATGAATTTTTCAAGCGAGCCAAAACCACTCACCAAATCGGCACGGCTTTCCTGGTGACACCAGAGCGCGACACCACCGTTTTCGTCGTCAGTGAGTGAATAAAAACAAGAAAACATCGGAGAAAAGAGAAAAAAAACCTGCACCACTTCGGATCGGCACGAGATAAGGCGCGTTTAGAGGAGAAGAATAAAAAAGGCGTTAAATAAATTGTAACGCGTCGTAGTGTTAATATTGATAACGAGCAAGTCATTCACCATCAACTGACTCTGGTGTTTGGGCCGCTCGGTGTAAGTATCTTAAGATGCCTTATCCGGGTGCTTAGAAAGCGTTTCCCCAAACCGAAATCCGAGGAATAGTTAGAACCGAATGGCACGGGGCTGCGAGGCGCCCCGATCGCGTTACATCCGATTTGGCAAGCCACAGTCAGCCTCAGTGTATGTTTACTTCAGCGTATGCTTTGTCTGTTCCGTTTCGGGGCCCTACCGCTCGCATGCTTTGTGCAGCAGCTCCCAGCACGTCGTCAGGCACTGGATGGTTTGGTGGCCGCCACCGCCAGCACAGTTGGAGGCTCACAGTCGCCGCGTAATATATTTTGTCTCTGCGAGAGTATCGGACGCAAACCTTCGCCGCCACCGTGTGTGCGGGGAGTGTTTTACTGTGCTCAGCAATTTCTTCAATGTCGCACTTGCTTGTATTTGCCTGTCGCTGTCGGTTTCTCTCTCCAGCCGTTTCTCTCCCTTATGTGTTTTTTTTCTGTAATTTTTATTCTCACCACCAAGTTTGCTCCTTTCATCGCAACCCCTTCACAACAACCCCGTTTAAGAAGGGGTAGTTTCTTGTGAATTTTAAACTCAGTGTTTCACCTTGCCTCTTCGTATTGTTTGGATTTCTGCCGTTCCATTACGTGCGGCTGACTTGACTACAGCACCGTGTGCTCCTATCCAAAGCAACAAGAGACACCATCGCTGAGCGGGATTTGCTCAAAACTCTCTACCGCAGGGAGAATATTTCCCGAGAGCACCCGGATAAGTGGTTCGTGTCGGGTGCGTTTTATGCATGGCAAAGGGTAGGTTGCAGGGGTTGCCAGACAGACGATTTTGTATGTAGGTATGTTTCATATTAGCACACCTGAAATATTTGATGATTTTTATGAAACACTAAGGGTGCGAGCAGAAAAATGTGGTAGAAAACCAGGGAAAGCCGTTCAACAATCACTGTGACGATATTAATTGCGATTATTTCTATACGTAAAAATGTTTCAGAACTACATAACTAACTGATGTGTGTTAATACTTTTTCATTAAACATTCAGCTTGTTTCGTCATTTTATCATAACGTTGAAAAACAGCGACAGATAATTGTGTCCCTACCAAGATTCACGAAAACATACTTCTGTATTAAAAATACTTGTATTTTTTTTGGTAAATACGGGGCTTGTTTTAAAGATGTTAACCAAGAGTTAACCAAGAGTTTGTTTACATGGTGCAAACATGTTCATTACATGTTGACATATATGTTACGATTTTGAAACAAATGAATATGTTGCGATTTCAATTATGTGTTGATAAATATGATCTTCAAGTTTCGTCAGAGAAAACCTTCCTTGGAAGATAAGCTCCAATGTGTGGTGTCTACCTTTCCTTTTGTGACTTTTCATACCGTCAACTAATGATCTAGTTGTCTTTTTATTGTTATGATCTAGTTACCCGTTCTCGTCGTTGTTGATTACGTCCCGAGGACCCCTGCTTAGCAGTGGAACAAAACAAAAAAAAACCGCGAAGTATATCGCTCGTCTGCGCGCTCCACATCATGCGGTTCCCAGCTATCACCACCCTCTCCACACCCGGTCAACCGTTTCGTTCGTTCCGGGCTCCAACGCAACAGCAGCAGTTGTGTGAGCAATACGCGAGAGCATCGAAGCAAGCAGCGCACTGAAGGAGCACTGAGCAGCAGCAGCAGCAGCAGATGTGTTTTGGTTCGTAGTGAACGCAACGGCGAGCAGTTCGGTGTTTGGGGCGATGGGACGGCGTAGGGTGACCGTGCCACAGAGAGAGAGGGTGGTTTATGTGGAGTGCGCACGTTTGGCGCGGGGAGGCAGTGAGATACACAGGCAGGCAGGCAGGCATCCACCGCACGCCAAACGAGAGAGCTGATGAGCGAGGAGGTTGACGAAAAAAAAAACGAAAAAAAAAACGAACGACCGAATGAACCGAACGAGAGGAATGTACATTGTACAGTGAGGGGACAGAGCGCGTAGTAGTACTACACACGGGACACACGGGCATGGACAACGGAGCGGTGTTGCGAAGAAATCGTTCAAGCGGCGGCGACAGCGACGAAAGATTGTGCCGATTCAGTCGATAATTGCGCGGCCGCCGAGGTGGTGTGGAAGAAAACGTCTCGTGCCGATGGTGTGTCCAGTTTCGTGGTGTGGCTTTTTTGTGTGTGCGTTGTTTTTCGCTGCCGAACGCAATCGAGAAGTAGTGCAGAGGCCTCCTCCGCGTTGTGTGCTGATTGGCAGCAAGGCATAAGCAGCGCCCGTAGGAGCGGTAGAACAACGTGTGTGTGTGTGCTCTAGGGATATTTTGTGGCGTCTGTGCCACCCTCCCCTGCCGGCTGAGACGAACGTAAAAAAAAAACGGTCCCGAAGGCATGGTGTGTGTACGGTGACAGGGTGGAAGGTTGTCCGTGAGGTCGGCTACCACCGGCCGCGTGGCTTACGCAAGCCAGCAGATTCAAACCGTGCGGAAGCATCGTAAGTTGCGTTCGGATTAAATATTTTCGGCACACGGTTCAATTATCGCCAAGATGGAAATGGAAGGCAAAGTGTTTGCAATCTATTTGAACTGAAAACGGCTGCTCTCACTACACGAGCTATTTGTAATAAATTTTGAAATTTTACACGTATTTTGTGCAACTTAATAAGTGCTGTAAACCACCTCTACAGAGGTATTTAAATTTTTTTTTTCGTCGGACTCAATTTGTTAGCATGGGTTACATGCTTAATACTCCAGAAAGTTCAGTGCAGGTAAAAGCACGCTAACAACGAGGTTAGCTGCGCTCCGCCAGGGTTCGGGACAGCTAGCATTGTTTTTACGATCAATTACACACTTGTTTGAAAGCTTTAAATTCAGTAACGATCGTTATAGTTGAAGCTTGCCGGGTAAACCCAGAGACGGTGCCGGTGGTCCCTCTTCTCGCTCGAAGATCCCACCGAAGATCGCAGTTTACCGCGTGCCACGAGCGATAAGGTTGAGCGACCGGGCGAGATAGAGCAACCGGGTGCAGGAACGAGCCGTAGGGGCAGTGGGGTGGGACCGGGGGCGCGGAGCGCTGTTTGGATTTCCGTTTGGGATGAGAGTCGCGCTGAGAATACCTCTCGTTCTCGTCGCGAGCGTCGCGAGCGTTAGTAGCCACCGCGGCAACGGCAAAAACAAAGCAGCCGATATTCCCTCCACCCTCCCCCCCCTCTCCCCCCTGGGTTGCGATGAAGTGGCCGGCGATGTTGGGGTTGCGTTTCGAGGATTATCGACACTTGAGCGCGCTTGATTTTGATGGTTCAGTTGATATGAGATAATTGCGTGGAAGCTAATCGGGAGACAACAGTCAACGTCACACGCACGCACATTAGCTTTTTAGTTACTCTTGAGCAAGTGCTGAGCAACACCAAGGGCAGTGTGATCTGTCGCTGAACGCTTGTGAGACAGTCATGAAGTGTAGACTGACACTGACCTAGGATTTGCTATCGGAAAACATCGATAATGATCGTGATCATGATTTGCCTTCTAAAACGGAGGCAGTTTTAGTTTCCCTGTGAACGTGAACGAAACGTATCCTACCTCGTTGTGTGTTTCATGTACACAATTCTTTTGAGAGGCACGTTTTAACGTGCTGGTAGATCGTTCACATCGCACAACTCCTACACGCAGCCGTAGGAAAACGTTTTGGTTGGTTGACGGTTTATGACGTTCGACGTTCGTAGCGGTCCGTAAAATCTATCCTATCGAACCATAAGCCGTAGATGTCGAAAATAAAATAACAAAAAACGGCAAAGAAGAGGCATTGATTCCTACGCTAGTTTGCGCTATAAGATACCATTATGACGGGCTTGGCAAAATGTGATATCGATGCTGAAAATATCTTGAAATATTTGGGCAAAAACGTATTGCATACAAGAATCATCTTTCCGTTTTTTATGTCTAGCGTTTCCAGCGTTGACATGAAAATTTTTCGATTTCTCTGCGGCTTTTGTTTTAACTTCAATCACAATTACAATATTTACAAAATTTTGCATTGGTCTAGGCAGTAATTTCCTTCTTGCTTTTCAAACCTCGGTTACTCGTTGCATGAGGTCTATAAGAGATTTCTAGTCTATTTTAATACTATCTCAGTGAGTATCTCCAATCACGAAGTTCAAATGTGTCGATTTCAATAAGTTGAGATGAGGTGAGTTTGCTGGACTATTTTCCTAATTCGTCCCAGGTTTGTTTTCGACGGTAGGAACATGTCCTCGACGTTGAAGTGTCAAGCAGCAAATCACACAAAGCTTTTTTTGTGTATTTAGTCGCTTGATGCTGCTCTCCCCTCCAATGGAATCGAATGGTTGATATCATTTTTTCCGAATATGGAGCAAAAAAAATCATAATCATAAATTTACACGTTTTGTACGGAAGAAATATAAATAATATGATTACAATACTTGACACAAACTTTTAAGTCGTTACTACCATAATCTGCTGTAGATAAAAATGAATGTTTTTTGGTTGATTTAAAATCGTATTTTTATCTTGAAATAATCATTCATTTGAGGGTAGGACATTTCTGCATGGTATGGAATTGATCCCTATTCTTTCCGCGTGATTATTATCTGCTCACTGAGCTTTGGTGCTGGCGAGAGGTTTGCATGCAATGCTGCACTTGCTGGGTGTGCGTGTAAATATGTTGCACGAGGAAAATGATCAATTAGCTTTAATTGTCATTTCCTTGTTAGTTTCAGTTGCATTTTGTGCGGCACGGCCAGGGATTGAACGTACGGTGGGACCGCAATCGTAAGACGATCGAAGAGTGCTGTAAATTATTAGCTAAACTGCAGCGAGCCAGACACAAGCGTCTATCGCAATGCTTATTGAATGTTTATTCGGTTACTGTCACTTTTTCACAAACAATTATATGTTCCGGAGCGTAGAGACAATAAATATAAATCACTCAAAATGGTTATTATATTCAAAACACACGGCAATCATGTCTTTAGAAATGTTACTGCCATCCAGAGCTGACGAGAGCGTCTCGCTCGTTCACTCACACTTGCGTGTGCACAAAAGCACATGTTTACCACGTACGGAATCCTGCGAGATGCGAGGTGTCTGTTGTACAGCAGCAACACCACGAGCAGCAAAGGGATTTTCAATTTGTCGAAGAATTAATCGATTTCTTTCTCGATGTCACCTACTTCTTGCCGCGTGCTCTCCCATACTAATGTTTTGTGTTTTTATTTTCCTGTTTTCTCTTCCCGATTTCTTCTAGCTTCTTCTAACAACGCTGGTGACAGTTCGCCGCCGCATGCACGTTTGCTGGCCTGCCCCTTTCACCCACCTCGCCCTCCTCCCTTTCCAACTGACGTCGTCGTTCGGCGGCGTACAGATTCAGCGCTTGCACATTTGCGCCGTGTTCTCCCGGCGCGCGCGTTGTCCAATCGTGGTGGTATCGCGCGTTCCAAGAGCTGTTCCCACGTGCGCTACCCTCTCGTGCCAGCCCGCCGCGAGAGCCGCAGCCGGGTGCGTCTGTATCTGTGTGAGCGGTTTTGTGTAGGACCAGCCCCAGGACCTTAGAGCGAGAGAGCGCTCGGCCCGCTATCGATTATGCTCCAGTATGCTCTGACGCTGATGGAGCAAAAACCGGTTCATCATCATACGGCAACTACGGCAGCAGCGGCTGACGGTGGCAGCTTTCGGAATCCCCGCGAGGAGGCCCTAAGATGGGGCGAGCATCCTGAGAAGGAAATATTTTCGGCCATCGAGCATCGCCGTTCAGTCGACCGTGGCAACGATCGTGAGCAACGTGCGCGATGATGTTTCGCTGGGTGCTAGTGGTGTGATGCGTGTCTATCAGCGGAGCGTACGATCATGACAACCGTGCAGGAACGGGCGGCAGTTACTATAGTGTGCAACGTTTTAGATTACGAAAAGCGCACCACGGTTCATTCAATCTCACTCGAAGGCAACAACTTAACGTCATGGGGGGTAGCGTTTATAATTTAGCGAAATCGTGCGTCTAGTTTAAACTATCGTAGTGTGCAATTGCGTCAGTGTCGGTACCTGTAGCGATTCGAATCCTTCGTGAAACTGGAAGGTCCAAGTAGCGTAGTGTTTATACGCATCGTTTATACCCGCTATCCAACACGGACTAAAAGTCCTTACGCAGCGAAGTGGATTTCAGTGTGCAAATCGAATCCCATTGTGCAATATAGGGTGCTTGTCTGCGCAGACAAGCACGTAAGACAAGCTGGCCCGCTCAAGACTAGTAATATGTGTGTGTGTATGTTTGTGTTTTGTGGAGCTAGCCTGTGGTGTGAAATAGGTCTGTCATAGCGAAAGAGAGCTGGTTAAAGTATTAGAACCGACATTGATTTGCTTCTACCAAGGGTGCGATGTGAGTGTTGTGGCTGTAGCGCGTTGTTTCATACGTATGACGGCGGGGGCACTCGCCACTATTCTCTTTCGGGGACTACCACCGTCGTATTTGTGGGTACACGCACGCATATAGGCGCGGCGTGACCACAAAGCCACCGGCACCAACGTCTGTATGGATGCGGGAGGACTCCCAGTATTTCCGGGTGCTAATCAGGCCAATCACCTGAACAGTCTACACCTGCAGCAGCAACAGCAAGCCCAGCACCACCAACTGACGCTGCAGCAGCAGCAGCAGATGCAACTGCTCAGCAACCACAACCTTCACCAGCAGCAACAGCAGCAACCGCAGCATCCCCAGCAGCTTCTGCAGCAGCATCAGCTCCAACAGCAGCAACTGCAACAGCAGCAGCAGCAGCAACCGTTGCAGCAGCTGGCCCAGGGCGGGGAAGTTCCACAGAAGCGTCAGGCGGTATTCGACAGGCTGAAGCGACGCATCGAAACCTACCGGCGGCGTCAAACCGACTGCACGCCTCGGTTCGAACAAACGTACAGTGGGATCTGCGAGCAGCAGAGCCTCGAAACGACCGCCCTGCAGAAGAAGTATCTCGAGCAGAAGAATAAACGGTCGCTCAAGAAAACGGAGAAAAAGCAGGCCGAACAGCAGCAGCAGCAGCAAACGCTTTCCGGCAACCTGCAAAGCAGTGTTCATGTGGTATGTGATCCTTGCATCCTAAAACGTTGTCTTATAGATTTGTATTGTTCCATGGTCACTTCTTTGCAAATAATTGTGATTTTTTGGACCAATAAAATAGGGTTCCGATTTTTAACATATAAAATTTGTATCTCTTCAATCGATCCAACAGCCATAACGTTATGGAGCTATTACTTTGTCTTGCCCATAGAACGCATGTTCTTGCTTTGCCCTATGCTAGTACATAATGCCCGATGCCTCTTCTATAACGTCGTACATTTACCAGCTTATACTTAATCTACCCTAGCCAAACGGTGTGTATGTATGTGCAGGTCATCTGCGTACTGTTTTCCTTGCTTTTTTGGTTTGCTCTCGCCCCACCGTCCGTCCCACCTTCAATCGGAAGCTTCGTTCACTGCAATTTGCGCCGATGATGTAGAATCCAATTTTCATTTTCAATTTTCACGTCCCGTGTCGGACGACTGTTTGCATTTGAGCTATCTCATTGCACCGCAAGTGTTGGTAGCCGAGCGTTTTCAGATGACGTGCGATATATCGTTTGATGAGTAGGACAGCTTGGTGGTAGATTTAGCAGTAAACGGCGAGTTCTACACCAGATTCGAATGTGATGTTTTAAATAAGTACGTGCTTTTCTCGTTGGTCCAAAGCCCCGAAGCGTACGGTTTCATCTGCCATATATGCGTATGAATATTGTAAGCAACATGGTACATCAGTAAAATTAAAGCTACGATAAAAGTGGGATTCAACCAGCTTCTACTGAAACAAACAAGAATTTCAGACGGTCAGATGTTTTTTTTCCACTAAGTTTGATATTAATTTTTATAAATAAGTATAAAAAACTATTGAACTGTTTGGCACAGTAGCATTGTTTTGCGGTTATTAGACGAGGAAAAATACTGTCAGATGGTTTTGGATATTTTCTGCCAAATCGCGTTTGACAGAAAATATCCAAACCGCAAATCAGAATTCGACATGTTCAGTTCTAATTTTTTCAGACTGGATATTTTCTGTCAAAATGGTTGTTTGTTTACATTTCGGTTTGTTTTAATTTTCCTGTGGTTTGGCATTCACCTACAATTTTTTCCGTACGTTGTACAATCATTATTAAAAGCATTATTACACAAAATAACCGCTGCGCCAAATTTTCGTTATTACACGTACGGGTGGATTTTTTATGCCAAACGCCGCGCCGGAGCCCAGTTTGACAGAAAATATCCGACAGTATTTTCCATCGTCTAATAACCTTGTTTTGCGGTTATTAGACGAGGAAAAATACTGTCAGATGGTTTTGGATATTTTCTGCCAAATCGCGTTTGACAGAAAATATCCAAACCGCAAATCAGAACTCGACATGTTCAGTTCTAATTTTTTCAGACTGGATATTTTCTGTCAAAATGGTTGTTTGTTTACATTTCGGTTTGTTTTAATTTTCCTGTGGTTTGGCATTCACCTACAATTTTTTCCGTACGTTGTACAATCATTATTAAAAGCATTATTACACAAAATAACCGCTGCGCCAAATTTTCGTTATTACACGTACGGGTGGATTTTTTATGCCAAACGCCGCGCCGGAGCCCAGTTTGACAGAAAATATCCAAAACCATCTGACAGTATTTTCCCTCGTCTAATAACCGCATTTCTGGTATTTCCATGCTGAGTTTTCTCCCAATTTGGTACACAAATAATATAATTTGTTTTGAAATTTTCTGTAAACTTGTAGGTTTATTTTGTGATTTTGATATTGACAACCAATCTGATGGAATGCAATCTGCTAGTAAACAGTACATGGGTGAATAGCAGAGGAAAAATGAAACCGTTTTCTAAAACAAAAGTTCTTTGTAAAATTATTAAACTGGTTGCTATGACAACCTACGACTGCTTCGCGCGTCTTTCGCCTTCATTCCAACCGAATGTATAGCGCATATGGACAAACCGAAAGCACATCTGCTGAAAAAGCCCCATACACACTTCGCCGACACCGACCCGGCGGTCTTCCAATCGATGTCTCCACAACGCACAAGGGAGACAGGCTTGTTGTTGCTGTTGCTAGTGTTGGTACGTACCGCTTGTGTTCTCACACCCGGCTGTTGGCTGACAACAGCTGGGGAGCTCAGCAGGTGTCAGTTCGGCTGTGGAGTGTACACGCTGCCCTGTCTTCTGCGATTGTATTCCTCCGCTTGTTGTCTTCGTTCGTATCGATTACACAAGCTTCTTCCCAGCTCGAGAGCTTGCGGGGCGCGTTGATGTTCGACGAAGTTGGTGGATTATTCGTTGGTTGTACACTCCGGGTGCTACCAACCTTCCAAGTTGATCTAAAGTTTTCATCTTTCATAAACTTGGATGTGCTTGTTGTTACACATGCAACTTTGATGTGTAAATTCGATCGATTCGTGGATTTGTTGAATATTATGAATATATGTCACCACTGTTGAAGTAAGACTAACTTTAGCATCTATGCGAATATACGAAACCAGCTACGAGTTTTTGTGAGCATTTGCTAGGTGCGTTTTAGCAACGTTGTCGATTTAGAGTGATGATTTACCGGTAATAAGCTAAGGAACGTGGGCTTATCGCTAGTAGCAACAAGCACGAAACGGATTGCTTGAGACGGCTTCGCGGTTAGGTGGAAGGTGCCTCCCGCGTGCCATTGACCTTTCGTGTGACTTTTACAAAGTGCATCCTTACGCGGTGACCTTACGGAACGCTCGAGCCAGTAGGAATCGCTCCGATGTCTGACGTGTTTGTTTGCTCGTATCCGAGTCTGTGGGTAACTGTGACGTACCGATGAAGGCGATGGGTCAGTAATTTAGTGGCATTACAACCGTGCCATCGGGTTCGCGATGGATGGTTCTGCTTTATTTTTCACTAATAAATCGCGAAGAATTAATCTCACTTACAACATGTGTTTTTGCGGGCGAATTTTTTGTTCAATTGCACTTCAGGCGACAAATGGATGCGTTTATGTTACGAAAATGTTTGGATCAAATGCTGCTGCTTGAAACTGCACTCGCATACCGTTGTGAATGGAAACGATCTCTGCACCGAATAATGTCAAATTGTGCTGGGTTGGGGAACACGTTGCTCGTTGAAGCAAAGTGGTAAACAAAACAAAAACAAACCAAATCGTATTCCAATGAAGGGGGCAATCCAAAAGGGGGGGGGGGGGGGGTACTCAAGAAGGTCATTTTCGCGTCGGACGTTCGGTGGCCATCGCTGCTTGAATGTTCTCTTTTTGCTGTCATTTTAGAGCATGCTGCTGCGCAGTAAAGTATCAAGTTAATCACGTCTAGGGTGCGCTCCGTTTATCGTGTCACTGGCGGTGTGGAGGGCATCAGTTGGTGCGCTGCCATTGATAGCAATATATGCGTATGCTATGCCCGCACTCGTGGTAAAACCCCGAGCAAACTTTACCATTTTGACAACGTCTCATAGTGGTGCTTCCAAGGAGATCTGTCGTTTTAAATCAATCGCGTGCGTTCGTCGTTTTTGCACAGTACATGTTCTTTTTCAACCAAATTGTTCTGAGCTTTTGATGACATTGATTTTGTTTGGTTCGTTATAGTCCTGTGGTGTTAAAACTTCGCTACCCACAAACCCTCGGGTATCGGTGACCAACGGCTCTAGCCACTTGTCTCTGGACGCAGCGGATCTTGTGGAAGTTGAAAGCGAAGAAAATTCCTAAGGCTTCATTTGAATTTTTACTCTTGCATAATTAATACCGGAGCGTTGTGTATATATCGTTCAAAGCGTTTCGTCCAGCCGCCTAGTGCCTGGATAGCCGGCTAGTGTTTGCGTTCACTTTGACCCATACATTCGCTCGTACACTGCTTGCGCATGCACACATACCACCGCCACCGCTACCACTACAGCAGCACCAGCAGCAGGGACGGCAGCAGCGGCAACACGGTGCTTCTTGTTGACATGACTATTACGTATTTTGAGGGATTGTGCAGTCACCGCGAGTGATGGGGCGTCCGTCGCTTTTGTTTCGCTGTTGTGTGTAGAGATGGGCTTCCTTTTACGATGGGTAAGCCGGATGGAAAATATGGTCCAAAAGGGAGCGAGAGGGGGGCTACTCGAGGAAAATTGACCAGCACCAGGGTTAGGGGAAAAATGGGATCGAAAGTTTGCCGACCGACAGCGCCACTGCTTCGGTTCCGGCCGAAGACGGCTATCATGGCTCTCCTCCCGGTTTGTGGGTTGGGTCCCGGTTTGTGTATGTGTCCGGTGCAAATGACCACTCCTGGAAAGGATTCGGCAGGTCGGAGGCCAAGGAAAAGAAGTTGGCGTGGGGTGGAGTTAACTCCTTCTCACTCTCGGGCTGCTCAAAATTGGGTTGAATCCAGCTCGTTCGTCAGTGATTGCGGCTAGGATTTCAGTTTCTGAACAAGGCGGTATCCTGAATCCCGCTAGCGCAAAAGGTACACAATGCGGCTGATGAACGTTTGGTTGTCCCTTTGAAGATTGGACCACGTGGGCGGGGGCATTTCATGTGCGCCATAGATAGATCACTCGTCTGCGAGTTACTTTCTTGACGGCGATAATAGATTAAACGAGAATGGTTTTGGTCGATGATACCGTGCTTTAAAAGCAGAGATTTGTATCTTAAAAGGATAACGATAATTATAATACGATATTGGGAATGATTTATGCAATTTTTCTATTCTCTTCTTTACTTATGTTGTATTAAAGGTGAATCTGTTTTAGTGTCAAACAATTACAATAATTTAACTCTTCGTTGGCTTCAAATAGTACTTGTGATTTTCGAAGGATTTGATAAGGTTCCTTTGGGTTTTATTAATCCCATTTGTTATACAGTATAACTAATTCCGAATTCGACAGAACTGGTTTGAGATGAGATCTGAAAACATGACCTGTGGGGTATGAAGATATTCATATTGCATAAATACTCTTTACTAAAATTAGTTTCTAACACCAGACATTAGCTTTATGCTAGACATTTTGTTTTATTCTTTAGCGAACAGTTCTTTCAAAATGTACGACGATAGTGATGGCAATGGTTGCTGCGAGGTGACTCTTTGCCGAATCGTACATTTACCGACAGGGGATAGAATATTAATGGTGATTAAAATGAAAAGCCTACTCGTCTCCCAGTCAAGGATGGTACTGTTCAATTTTGTTACTGAGCTAGAAATATCCTTCTGCATCCCTCAAACATAACGCCACCCATGTGAGGCAGCAGAAGTAATGTAAAAATTGTAAAATCGATTGAACATTTCGTTTTGTGCTTGCTAGGTGATAGCGATGGCAGCTATCGCTGCTTTTGCTGCTGCGTGACATGCCAGTTTCGGCAGGCTTTGGGGTGTTTGTGATGAGGCGTATTCCAAAACAATAGTGAAATGAAGAATAAATGGTACATCTTCCTAAGTACCGATGCCCTTCGACGTTAGACGACACTGTTATGCTCTTCTAGCCGGCGAGGCCGTGTCAGTTCCCCCTTTTTCCCCGGAAGAGTATTACAGCAAATGGATAGCTATTGGTTCTTCGCACGTCAACCGTGGCTAGGGCTAGGGCGTTTTGCGTGCGGCGTAATATGGTGGCATGGTGGCCGTATCTTCGGTGGACTAATGAAAATAAATTGTTTGTCGTGCGTGAGAGAGAGTGTAATTTTTTCGGGGGTGTTTATATAAGAGTACATTATGAATTGGTCAATGTATACAGGTTGGCTTGATGCTGTTGCTCGGGTTCCGCTTCGTCACTTTACATGCGTGTGTTTTTTGCAAGAAACGAAACGAAATAGGGAAAAATGTATTCTGTTTATTTACCTACACTCTTGGGTGAAGTGTCTCAGAAATAGTGCGTTGGTTTTAATCGATATTGTGTGTATCATATGTCATATATTCCGATGCTTGTTAGGCTTATTAGGCAAGTACTAACTAAAGAAGTTGGTTGAAGTGTACTATTGAAACTAGATTTGTTACAAAATATAAATGAAATGTTTTAGTAGTTCACGATTTAGCACCATTATTTAAAATAACATATTCGGGAAATTAGTTGGATGTAGTATCGTATAATAGATTTATTTCACTTTTTTGATTGATTGTTTAAAATGCTCGATTGGTGAAAAATTATATTGTGGATTATAGAAGGTACATAATAGAGATGTTTTCAGTAAATCACTATTATTAGTAAGAAATTTCGAGTTTTGAAATCGAATGGTTTTTATTACCGTGTGTATCAATCTTTGAAGAAGAAACTGGTAATGTTTATACGAAATTACAAATGAAAAGTAATAGATTTGCATGACGCTTTATAACTTCTAACAAACAGCACAAGAATGTTGAAATAGAAATATTTGGATTCCTTGGTTTTTACATTAGATACACCATTAGCTCGCGATACGAGCAAAACTTTTCGGTCGCGAATGTGTGTGACTACGATGACGAAAGGCGGCGTATAGGAGTCATTCTGTTGCAGCAGATTATGGTGCAATGGTCACGTTATATGCTGCGTCGTCTATGCATTGTGTCGTGTGGAGGCCATTGCGACTCGAGTACTCTGACTCCGCTGACGATCAGCATCGGAGCAACGCGGATTCGGGCCATACATTTTTTTTTTCGTACCGACGGAAATTGTAAGCCGTCTCGCATCGCTTCTTTCTCGCTCTTGTTGGCCTAAGCCGCAAGCAGCCACCCCAGCGTGGTTTGCAAGCCCAGCAACTCTCATGTATCAACTCTCCAGTGTGGGACATCGAATGGCTTAGAAACGAAACAGACAAAAAGACGGAGAGAGAGAGAGAGAGAGAAAGAGAGATAGAAAGAGGAGGAGGTCTAGGCGTAGGAGAATAGGTAATATCGTGGCATTAGATAGAGCGTGGTTGATTATGATGACGGAATGTATCGAAACTACTTGTAGAGCGCAGTTGATTTTCAGTACAGCAGTGTATGTATTTTTTCACCGTTATTCACAGCTTTTCCCATCACAATGATTTCCATTTTAGTGCGTGCCAAGAAGGCGACGCGTAGTGTGATTTAAGCGTTGTCTTTTTTGTTGTTGTTGTTGTAGTCGGTGGTGTTGTTGGGGTTTGACCAGGAGTAGTACCTTTTTGTTTCGCTCACGGAACAACGAACGTGCCTATTTCCTCCTCAGCAAGAGAGCACGTTGATTGTGCAACAAATGGATGGTGGTGGTGGTGGTGGTGATGGTTGGTTCACATATAGTCATTTTTTCCTTCATCTTACTCTGCTTTCACTAAATTTTGTGCGTAAGACTTTTACATCAAGCAGCAAACTCCAAAGCGATTTAAAAGGCAATTTCTTCAAAGCTTATATCCAGTAGCTTATATTAGCTGAGTTGATTTTATTGGAAATTATTTCAAACCTGCAATTAACTCAGCGGTGATCGTTACAGGAGTATAAGAATTAACCGTGTTAGATCATCCTAAGAATAGTTAATTTTCTTGTATGAATTATGTTCGAGTGAAGGAATGGTCTGATTAACATTCGAATATCCTGCTATTCCCATTGGTTGTGAGTTCGAATCTCAAATAAAGCATCATTTGTTGGATAGTGTTTAATAGTTCTACTAATAGGAATAAAAATAAATCTCGTAAAGCAAAGTCAGCCAGTACGAAGGTCAAGATTGAAAAGATGTTGTAGAGCTTAAAGAGTTGTGTTTTCCACACCATCCACACGTTATTTTATTCCACAATTTTAACCTGTGTTGTGTTGGCTAAAATAGATTTAAAAATTTTTGTTAGATATAGGTACAGTTGACTCACTGAGTTGTTTTAAAACACTTTTAAGTGATTTCAACTGAAATACTTGATGAGACTATACAATTTAGTACGTGGCTGATAATTAATATTCAATTATAGATTTATATATTTTTCATGGATATATTCGTTCGAATGTATTATATGTCTTGACACCGCATAACGTAATTTTATATTTTAATTCATGTTATTCCTTGTGTAATTCATTCCATTAAAATAGTGGGAGTATTTAACTTAACCACCTCTTAGTGACGAGTGTGACACAAATGTTTGTCATATTTGCTCGTTCACTCTAGTGCCACAGCAACTTGTGCTTTTGGAGCCACAAAAAGCTTAATTCACACCAGGAGCGCAGGAAAAAGTTTAGAACCAGTCGCGTAGATACCCAGGCCTTTAAAAAAAAACTGAAGCTTTGTGGATAAGTTATTAGATACCGTTGCTACATGACATGCCAGAATTTCGGGGGCCAAATTTTTTTCTTTTAAAAATGCCAGTCGTAGGTTTGTGCTTGCTTTTATCGTTGAGTTAAGTTTTTAACTGTTTAACTGGTATCGTTAGATAAATTTTTGAACAGTACATGGTTCTAATCACTATCTCATGTTGTGCTAGTTTGTTGTAGTCCGTGAGTAATAAATTACTAAAGCTCTTTTAGCGTATGGAAAAATGACGTGGCAGAACGGTGTAGTTCTCTAGCTATGGTTTTAAAAATAAATCATTACTTAATAGCACCGTCCTATTTCTATTTAAAATATATAGTAGGCTTCGGCATGGTTAATAGAAGTTTGGCTATTTTCGTTCAAATGAAAATTGTTAAGGGTTATGACGTCATGGATCGTGTTAAAGCTAGACATTGACGGAACAATTAATGGATATTTCTCAAGTTCGAGATGCAAGTTATAGAGCTTTCATGGTTTCAAAAGTTATATATTAACTTCCCCTAAACAATCATTCAAAACTACACGAACAATGTGTAAATGAAAAACGCAGGCGTGTGTGATATCATTATTGAAAACTACATTCTCGGAAGCTTAACATAAAGCTTATTGGCTAGTTTAGGATAAGCTTCTCACCAGACGGGAAATGCAAAGCTTTTTATTGTATTTTTCTTTGATTGTTTGTTCTACCTGGTGGATTTCATGTTTTTGTAACGCGAATCATCTGCGCCTGGTAGCGAGTCACGTGGGTTGAATGGTTTGTCATAGGCGATTTTATTTTTAATGATGCTTACATACGATCGCGTAAGTAGCATGTATTGCAGTTTGGGCAGTTTACGTTATACGTTAACGTTATGCTGAAAACTTTGCGAATTTGGCAGCAGTTTTGACAAAAAAACTGGAAAAAGTTTCCATTAGTTGCTATTTTTTATCAGCTACCGTGGCTACGCACCATAATGACCTAAGTGTAATTTGTTTAAGTCAATGATTTGGAAGTGTGCCTGAAGCCTTTCGGTACAGTTCTTACATAGCTTAAAACAGCTTAAAATGTTAAAAATAGTTAAAATAATTTTTCCTTTACTGTTGAAATTATTTCGTTTGTTTAATACGCAAAATGCGACATGACAAAGCTTTCTATCTAATTGTTGGACTTCGTGTTCGCAACGTGTGTTGAAGCAGCTTTTGAGCGTAGGCCCAAGTAGGCGAAGGAAGCTTTCCGCTCATCCTCACATCCACCCGGTGGGAGGTAGCTATAGACGCTGCCTCCCTAGCTTTACTGGTGGGATATAAATTGGGGTCGGTGATACGACAACGGCATCGGTGGCGGCTTCATGAGTACCTTTGGAAAGCTAGCAGTGCTCGGAACGATCTCATTGCCGCCACTCAACTGATGATTTCGCTCCATTTAGCACATGGGACTGGCGCAAGCAAGAGGTAAAACTGCACCGATGGCGGTGGATGGGTTCCCTTTTCTTTCCCTTCCAAACGCTTTTGGCATTCGGGCACACATCAGGTCAGTTTTACGCAAGCTTCGTGCGATGGAAGCATAGTGGAACGAGCATCTCTTTCCATTGCACGGTTGTGTGGCTTCATTTCGCGATATCTTGGTCTCGCTCTTGCAAAAACTATGTTTTTATGATATGATATTTCATTTGCTCTTTCTAGCCTGTGTTCTCTGGCCAGAAACATTCTCTCTGTTTGGATAGATTTCTCTATCTGCAATTTTTGCTTCATCCAACTGTGCTCAATTGCGTGTCTCTATGACATTGTGGTAATCGAACGTGATCTTGCTACTAAACAGTGTATCTTTGCGTACTCTGGCAGCGCTTTTCTTTCGACTAGGGATACAATATTCTGTAAATGTGTGTCCATTAATTGTGAAAGTCTTTGTTTTATTTAAAATGTTCCATTTAAAATACTCCACTAAGGCTGCCCGAATGAGTGGGTTGAGAAAACCCACTAATTTGATGGTTTCTACTCATTTCAGTTCAAATAATGACCATGGCAAATACATGGCACAAGAGCATGCATAAGCAGGGGCATAGTCAACGGTTCTAGCTAAAATATCTCCCACAACTGAAAGTGGAGTGGAGCCGCTGTATCATAGAGTCACGCTCGTTTTGGAAAGCTTATCGGAAGTGATTACACGATAGGTTGTTGAAGCAGTTGTAACGACTCCCAGTAACGTATCATCTACCCCGTTCGGCGTGTCTTGCACACAGTATCAAACTGGAAGGGTTTCACCATCAAAATACAAGCGAAAGAAAAATGTATGGGGCGCTTGAAAATTTTCCCACGCCACGGTTTCACGGTGGCGCTCGAACGCGTTTCTTTTACCATGTGTATTTTTGCCCGTTACAGAATGCATTCGTGCTATCGTGAGCTTTTCTTGCCAAGCCATATGCTCGAATAG
This sequence comes from Anopheles farauti, assembly GCA_000473445.2. NCBI lineage: Eukaryota > Metazoa > Arthropoda > Insecta > Diptera > Culicidae > Anopheles > Anopheles farauti. The sequence continues at coordinate 1,327,962 of KI915051.1, read as the reverse complement.
TTTGAATGTATATTCGTTGAGCATTTGTGAAAGCGAAAAGCGATAGTAAATGTGTTTGTTATTTTCTTTTCTCATGTTACCAATGAATGAATTTGTGGAAACTGTTAAAATATGTTAACATAGATGAGTTACCTTACTACAATTAATCGCTTATTTGTTATTCTATTTTCAGGTGAGTTCACATCTCAATACTTCAATGGTCGCATGTCTTTTAGGGATGGTAAGATCATAGCTTATGTTACAAAAGCTCTTCTCACTCAAGGTAAAAACAAGTATGTTTGTAATCACTTTGGAAATTGGAAAATTTTCTCAATCATATGCTCTAAACTTCAGGTTGTAAGAATATAGAGAACAGTAACTAGAATATTGATGCCATTTATTTCTCATCGAGATAAAATGACTGTGTAATGTTTTTTTTAACTCTCAACAAAGTGGCTTTCTTTTGGTAAATTCGTCTGTGAATCAAATTTCTTCTGATTTTGCCATGAAAGCAAATGATTATTATTTAAGGTAGTTTCCTACAATTTGAAGCTACACTTGTCGTGTCATCCAGTTTATTAAAAAAAAGGTAGACAAAACGCGTTTAGATATGTAGACAATGAACCAAATGTTCCAAAACGTAAAAATCGTTGAATTATTCTTGTATTTTAAATATCGAATTTTACAAATGGAATATTGGTAATGCGTTAGGGGTTTTTTTCATTACTTTTATCTGATTGCATGTTCAGCTCAAATTAGGATTAGGACTGCAACACATGCTCTAATTCTATAAACAAATGAAGCTCCATTACAAATGACGGAAAAAATAAAAATAGCAATAAACTAATTTTCGTGTGCTTAAAATCATATTTCATAAAAAAGCCATTTTTTTAATGTTCGTGTTTGTCGTTTGTAACTGTAAGTTCCACAGTTACAAACGACAAACACGAACATTAAAAAAATTAAGTAATTGTGACTTCCTTTTTTGTGTGTGAGAGCATTCGTGTTTCGTAAAAAGAAATTATTTTTAAATTTATTGGATAAATAAAGAGCATAATAATGTTATGGTTACTGCGTTAGGTCTATTACCCTTGTAATAAGTGATAGCAACATCGTGCTGTAGTCAAAATGCTTCGTCATAGCGAAGTTTAATCGTAGGCGTGTAAGAAAACCTTAGCCTTCCTACGTCATCTAACACTTGCCAATAACGAACGTCTTTGAGACTCTCTGGAATGGCGTGCTTTTAATCACCATATTCTCGGGATTTTAACGACTTGATTAAAAGCTTAAAAATTACAAGAGAATGACATGCATAACCGATACAAAATGAGAATGAGATAAAAGTACGAAAAACATGCGGGATATAACTGTTTAGCGGAATATAACAAAGCAAATGTACGCAGAGAATGATAGAGAGAGAGAGAGAGAGAGAGAGAGAGAGAAAGAGGGTGTAGAATAGAAAGAGCCATCGAATCGATGTTATTAAAGGAAATGAAGGAGGAAATGAGAGGAGCACAGCGTAGAGAAAAGTTGTAATGAGACTAAAGTTGGATTCGGCGCAGACGGCACCACAAAACCGTTTGGTGTCAGTCCGATTGCGGAAGCGGAGTGTTGTTTTGTGGATAACATGAGGTTTTTTTTCGATTGTCGCATCGATTCTACTCGGCTCGGTGAGAATGTTTGCACCAATCGGGGGAAGAAGAACTTCTGTTCCGGGGCTCAATAATGTCTATTACCTGCTGCTATCATGATGCGATGCTCTAGCCACCATTCTCTTCCATCGAAGGGGGTGCGCATGTAGTCGCCGCCGTACCCATTTGCGTTTAGCACATCCAGCGTGCTTCGAAAGAACCGTTTGCGATTTGTCTTTTTCTTGTCGACCATGCCACGGGGGTATTTCCTGCTCCAATGGAAACACACGTCATCAGTGACGGTTTGATAGTAGAAGGCTTTGGTCGTAAACGAAATATGTTTGACTGTCGTTTGCGGCTATTTGGGCGATTTTTTATGAAATTGATTTGCAAACTGTCTGTAGACTGTTGTTGTCGTGATTATTTTCGCTCAAGGAAATGGTACTATTCGTACAGAATAGTGTCAATGGCTGTACGTAGTCGGGTTTTGGGTAGCTCTATGGGAGTTGTCCCGAACGAAGGGTTCCTTTTGTTTTGAAGTCAGAAATCATACCGATTCTGACCAACCACAGCAGCACAAGAATTATAAAATGCTACATTCTTCCCGTATCTGGCATGTTCTGAAAAGCATTTCAACACTTTCGCCTAACGCACGTTCACGCCATCCTCTTCGGCCCCGTTTTGGTGGTATCGTTGATGATTCGTAAAACCAGGCACATAAACACCAACGATGCTTCGCAGCACCGGATATACCAACACCTTGCGCGCTCCTCTACCTACTTCTGGCGTTCCGTTTGCTTCGCATTCTTGCGCCGCAAAGGTTCGCGCGCAGGTTAGCCCGATAGAGGTAGCGGGACACACAGCCGTGCAACGGGCACGGCTTTTTATGGCCCCCTTTCGGTCGAAGGAGGAAGATTTGTGTATTTGACGTTCATCTTGTGACCGTAGCTCATCAGCGTACTGCTGGTAAAACCTGTTCTCGCACCGTGGGTTCGTTCGACCTGCAGTGCACAACAACGGCTGTGAATACGTCACCGTTGTTACCGTCGACGTCCCAATTCTTCTATTTCGCCTGAGTTTGTTGCTGTTGTGGTAGCGCTCCAGAACCGCGTTGGAGTTGGAGAAGCTGATGGAGTTGAGGTTGAACTGACCGCGCGACCTGAACCTACACACGGCGGCGGGCGTACACGGCTAGGGATGCTTGCGCAACATCGATCGACAATGAAGAACTTCATCGACGTTATTTCACAGGTTGTTGATCTCTTGAAGGCGCGATGGCGCATCATTCAGTACACCGCCGCTTCTTCTCTCGTCTGCCTAATTTGCTCTCTATCTCTATTTGCTCTCTTACTCCCTTTTGGCTTTGGTGGTGCACACAACGGAATTGTTGTGCGCCTCTAGTCCCGGCTTCTCGGCCCGTCGGCTGGCCTGGCATGGGCTTATACCAGTTTAATGAAAGATTGGTAGCACACACACCGGCAGTTATCGTGCCGTGTTGCTTCATGTTGGGGCAGTTATGCGTCCGAATTTTCGTTCCCGTGCTTTGGAGTGTGCCTTTTGTTGTTTTATCGGCTACCGAAACGAGTTTGAACGTTGCTTTTACATTCAAAACCGAGAGCTCAACACGCGAATGAATCATTTTTTATATCGTTTGCACGATGATATTCCGTCCAATTTAATAACTTAATTTAACGACAGCCGTTTCTAGCAAGTAGTGTAGCCTCACGGCAATATCCACTGTCAGCTTTATGCTTGCGTAGCACACTGTCGTGTAGGATGCGAAAAATAAGATGCCCTTGACATGTGTCGAGCGCCAATCGACGATTGTTGTAACTGTTGCGGAGGAAGTTGAACTGTCGTCAACATTGTTTCCTTTTCTGTCGTTGATACGGGGGAGGATTGCGAATAAAAAGGGAATTTATTTTGGGAAGTTGGTTTCATCATCAAGTGTGAAAGCGGTCTGGCAGCAACACGCAACAGCATCGATGCGTCATCCAATGCTGAACGGTGATCTTTTTGGGAGAATCATTCATTGTTCATGTATTTCTGAAGGTTGACTGAGCTGAAGGTTTGAATAATGTACATAATATTTTCTCCAAATAGTAAATGCTTGCATCGAACACTATTGTTTAGCTGTTTTTATTTAAACGAATCTTTTTAGTTGAATATTTTCTCCACCAAACGACGCCGCGGCCTTCGCTGGATCATACCTAGCAGACTCATCGGCATCCAACATCGCCTCGTATTATCTTGCCGAGCTATCGCTGCTTAGTAAAACGTTTCATGTGAATGTACGCACGTCTCTGCACACATACCAACGGCACTACGGCTCTACACTCACCAGAGCAAAGTGACGATGATGGTGTGCGATGCAGTTTCGTGTCGTAGGCATAAACGCGCATAACACCTGCAAAAATAGTATTGCGAACGACAGCAGATTCAGCGAGTACTCGAATCGAACGAGTAAAACATACACATTTGGGAAGTGGAAGGAAAAGAGAAGCAATACAAATGAGGAAGAAAAAGAGGAAAAGATCGAGAGAACGAGAGAACGAGAGAGAGAGAGAGAAACGCAAAAGACCGTGGCAAAGCGATTGCAGAAGCATGTACTCGCGGTGTCGGAGATGAATATGTGGTGCATGCTAAACGATGAACGGCGATGCGCGGAAAAAAAGAATAAGTGTGTTTCGGATTTGTAAATGAACAATTTCCTCTCAGCCCCGCGGAAGCGCACCCGGGATTGACTATACGCGATGGACGACCCGATCGGTGGTGAAGAAGAGAATTGACCTTCCAAGCGCGTTGGAGCGCGTTCTGTGGGTTCTGTTGCGAAGTGAACGCACAACACAACGCACACGTTGGAGGCACCCGGGCGAATGTGTTTGACGGGATGCGAATGCTACCGAAGAGGAGGGTCCCTTCTGGTCCTCGACGCAGCGTTGCACGGATTGGGAACCCTAACGAATATGACGCGATCAGCGAAAAGCCAAACAGATTGTTGGTCGGGGTTGATGTCTATCAGAAGGATAAGAGCAGAATTTCAGAAGTTGATGAGCGCACATGAGCTGGGCTGCGCAACAGCTGCATCAGCAGCAAACGGCAGTGCGGTGAAGAGCAGATGAGTTCATCGTGTGTCTTTGGCTCAGTACGTCCCGTAGATTCTTGTACGAGTTGTGAAAGGAAGCGTACCGATGTTCGGTTTTTCAGATATCAGTGTCAATCTGTGCAGAAACGATCAGTCAGCATCGAGTTCTACCGAACGACTCATAACTTATGTTACTGAAGTATAAGTTATTGGGAATAAATTAATCTAACATGCTGTTACAAGGATTTTGTCGGTGCAGCATTCTTCCAGCTGTTGATGTTTCTTGACGTATATAGCGATATAAACGATGCAATTCACCTGAAAAGTAGCATGCTGAGCTGCTGAGAATGATCGAATGTGAGAAAAAAAACAAATGAACTGAGATGACGAACATTCATTTTTACACCGCATTTGTGTTAAATGCGGCGTTTAGAAAAATTTATTAAATTTTATCACAAAGATTAATAATAAACCTCATAACAAATTACAGAATGTGGGCGAAATCATCGAGCACAATTAGGTTGTTTTTAGTACTTAGTTTCTGGTGCCACAACAGCTGTTAAAGTACGTGAATATGGAAACCGTATGTGATATCAGGAATGGAATGCAAAAAATGGATCATCCAATATTTCATTCACAGTTCCATCGAAGTAACAATACCGTGCCGGGATGCAAGCGTCGTAACCTTGCAAACGTCTTCATTTAGAGCTACCAGAAACTCGCGCGCGGTAGGAAATTAGTGGAACGTACGATTTTGTAGACGATACGAACGGCCAACAATATCTGCCATTGTGCCAATGCACATGAAACGACTTCGAGCAGTTTTTATGGCGGTATTATGAAAGAGGTGCAACGATTCTATCAACAAAATAATTGCATTTTTATGGTGTTTAGTTAAATGATCTCGAATGGTCATTTCATATTTGTTTCATAATTGTCAATTTTATTTGCGCAGACGATTATTATAATAACACCAACATAACGTTAATGACAGGCAATGTGTTTCGAAGTGTAAAAATGGTCATCGGTTGCAGAGTTCAGGTATCATATGAATCAAATAATGTATGCATTCTTTATATCATTAAATTCGTATATGTGTTATTTTTACTACGGAGGTATTCCATACAAACAAAAAAAAAGATACAAGATTTTATTTGATGTCTTCGTTCATTATGTGCTTTATAATATTTGCAAATGATTTTATAATTCTTTTGCATCAACCAAGATAAAGTCGGGAAGAATTATATGGATAAAACACATGATTACACACAATTACCATAGAGCGTTTATCTTTTCGCATTCTGCACGGTCAACGATTGGCGTTATGTTTACTGTCTGCATTGCGTGGCATTGACGCAAGCGGCACTGGACAAAAAAAACGGAAGTACACCATCGTCCACCGGCAACAACAACCCCTAGTACTTCGACTGATGCAACGCTTTCGTCACACCGGCACACTACAATAGACCAGCGTCGAGTCGAGAGGAAACCTTTATGCTACGTCGGCGAAGACAGCAATGGCTGCTGCTGGTGCGAGTTACACTTTTATTACGACACGTTTACCCTTCGTCAAGGGAGCAGCTGCGGCAGGGTTAAAATAGTTTCGATGCCGGGGCTTGGGAAAAGGTTCAGCGGCGGTAGCGGGCGTTGGCGAAGCCGTTTGCGGAAGGAACCGGGGCATATTCTGTAACTGTCGGGGCGTACCGCTTTGCTAATACTTTGCGCGCTGGATGGATCATGTTGCGTTGCATAGAAGCCTCATTAAACCGTGCGTTTAACAGCAGTTGGCTGTAGTAGGGTGAAAACGCAAGTAAACGACCGAGGCTGGAACGTTCGATGCGATCGCGACGCGGTCGTCTTCGTCAGGTGTTCGGGGTATCGCTTCCCAAGTTCGTCACTCGTCTGTCTCACGGCTCGTTTTATCCTGACGAGAATAAGTTTTCGTTTTGCGCACTTCTATATGTATGCGTAGCATAACCTTTAGCAGCAAAAAAAAAAGAAAACCAACGGTTACGCTTTACAGTGATGTGTTTTTGTATTGCAGTTAGTTAATTTTGCGTTTCAATCGACGTATTCTTACCCCACCATTGTCGTCCGACTGAACGCGTGCTTGCAAGCGTTGCTGCTGCGGCTAATGAGGCCAACATTCCATTCACAAGAAGCGCTTGGGTTGGCGTGAATCAGCATCGGATGGCGTGTGGACGACGAGAGGCGAGGCGGTGGAAGACTTCAGTGTCAAGAAGGAAGGAATGGGGAGTAGTGGGAGGGGGGGGGGGAGGAGGGTGCCAGGGCTGTGATTATTTGTCATTTGTTTCCGATTCGTGCACGGATCCTCTACAACGGATGGAAAAATGTTCAAGATTCCAGTGCAGTACTCTCCGATCCTCACACGACTGCAGTCTGCTGTTTGCTGCCTTCGCACACTGGGAAGTACCAATCGTCCGTGAACTGAGTATTGTTTGCGATGGGTTTATAGGTTTAATTAAATTAAAATGATGTCACCCCTGCGCTTGGACTGGAATTCAATCAGCACACTGTTCCGTTTCCACGAGAACGCTTGATACTATTTCGTTTCATTGCGTTGCATCAATCCTACGACACTTCCATAGTTGGTTTTTTGTACGTTGAATAACACTTTTGGTACTGCTTTCACCTCGATAATGAGAATGGTTTGATGTTTGCACACTGATATCAATATGTTTTGGTGTGTTCCAAATTCAGAAATGCAATTTTCCTCTTCTTAATTATGGTTGTTACGGTTTTTCATTACTAGTTGCAGTTATAGATGTAGTTGAAGTGGAAATATAAAATACCAAATCCATTCTTTCAACCCGGTTTCAATGTCCTGTCTAAAAATTGTATAATTAAATTATTCGATAAAAATGCTATTCATATTCTTTTTCTTAATCTTTAATTTTCTTCTCCTGAAGTACATTTTCGATTTGGTTATGCTTTATGGAAGTAAATGTTTCGGTTATTTACTACCAGTTTATTGTTTTTTGCTTATTATTATTTAATGTTTTGTTAGTTTGTAACGTGTGAAGGCGGAACACTGGCTTACATTTATTCAACCTTTGACTAAAACCATGATGGCCTTACGTGTATTAAACATTTGTAATATTTTAAATTACTTTTTGCTGTTGTTTTGCTATTACTCTTCTAAAATATTAGCCTATAATAAGAGAACCATATCAATCAGTTTAATAATATCTTCGTCACTAACTTTGCCTATTATCAGGGCTTAAGAAAAAAATCATTCGTTAGTCTAACAGCCTAAAAAATATTGAGTATCGGTGCAAAGGGGACGGATACTATTTTTGAACGAACGAAATTTCAAACATTCAATGGTTGAAGCTTTCGAACTAAGCGTTATGACGCAAAATAAAACAGAGAGAGAGAGAGAGCGAGAGATTTGAAAAGAGGCGAGAGAACCCCGCTTCTCCTGCGAGAACACATTCATAATCTCGTGGCAACATTGCTCCGGCGGAAGTGTTTGCGTGTTTAAAACAAATTGTATGTTTAGCATCACTTTCGTAAAATACTCTGCATTTGCAGCAGATGCTGTAGGGCAAGTGGATAGTGGAGTTTGGTGTGGAAGAGTTTCAATATGTTATCTAATTTAATGATTTAAAAATAATTCTAAAATATATTTCAGTTTCAACTGTTCCGTTGATCAGTTTTTGTGGTGCAAAGCTGGATGGCGGAATTATTTATATTAATTTATTTATTCATAGTGAAACGAGAGAATGTAATATTGAAAAGTCTTTTCAGCGTATTCCCATTTTCAAAAAACGGGCTCGCAAGCAAGCGTTAGCAAACCCTGACAGTGATAAATGATTGTACACACATACAGGTTGTACACAAGAAGAGCGGAGCAGCACAAATAGCGAACTGTGATTATGATTCTGATCAGATTTCCTCTCGTGCCCAATCTGCGTCTGCTTTGTTTCTCGTAAAACTCAGCGTATACGACTACGCCACCGTGCCGCAACCGGCGAAGCGAAGCTTACGGACGGATGAACAGGCGGACGGACGGACGGGCGGGCAGGCGGGCCATAAACAATCCTTTCTGGAATGCGCGCGTGTGTGGCGTGGGGATCGGGGTTTTGTTGGGGATCTCGCCCGAGAGACACGAACCATTGCGCCATGTCCCGAACGCGACCGAGAGAGCCATTGATTGCGATTGAGGCCATCATCCCTCGGACGGGCGAACCCGGTGGGGCATGCGAGTGCCTTGAGCGTGCCTTGAGTGAATCTTCGGTGGTTGGATTTTCGCACTGTTCCGGAGAACTCTTCGGACGGTTGCCCCTCGAATTAACACTCTTTAGCCGCGTCCATCGCGCGTCGTTGGATACCAAAATCAAAGAAAAAAAAATGAAAGAAAAATACTTCTTTTAAGGGAGGAAGATGTGATGATGTGTGCGAGAATGGTACGAATTACGAGATGACAAACGCTTCTCTCCTGAGTTCTGCAAAAATGTGTATCGTGCCGGCGTGGGTGTCGTCCGCCAACAATCCGCGTCGCGAGTGGAACCGAACGTCGTACACACAGACAAACTTTTCACCACGCCGTGATCGGGACCGGAAACGGGCCTGCACGTGTGCTCGAGCGAGAGAGAGAGAGAGAGGAACGACCAGAATCGAAGAATCGTCGAGCAGGCAGGCAGGGCAAGCTAACTAGAAAGAGCACTCTCTGGCCACACAGCGTATTGGGGGCCAACCAACCGCTTCGGATCGGAACCGATGCTTGCGAGTCTGTTTATGTTGTTCTGCTGCTACTGCTGCTGCTACTCCACCAGCGTTTCTCAGGCGAAACTGACAGATTGCTTGCGGGATATGTGAGTGGTGGGACCGTCTTGTGCGTTGTCAGCCACCGTACACCAGAGTGCTGCAAGTGGACGACGACGCCGTTTTTTTTTGTGTTCCTCCGTTTTCGTTTGTCGATGTGTACTGCTGGCAACATGCTGCTGGTAGTGTACTACACCACCGCGCTTAAACTCTGGCGTCACAGGCACAGCCACCAGTCAGTACAGTCACCGGTGGTCGTGGGCCGGCTGGGTCCACTTCGATGGCGGCAAGTGTCTGTTGCTTCTCTGGAGTAACCGGAGGGATCGATGCACGCATGTTTCACTCCTCCTTAGTGGTGTTCGGGTTGATTGTGTGGTGTAGGTTCATGTTTTGAAGCGCATGTAATTGCTAGTGGCGTACGATTAAAGACGGACACATCTTATTCGTTTGTGCGTTCAGTTTTACACAAAACGATTTTATTTTGCACAAAACGATTTGCTAGTGGCGTACGATTAAAGACGGACACATCTTATTCGTATGTGCTTTCAATTTTGCACAAAACGATTTTATAGTTTTCGCTTATCGATAATGCGTATGGAATTTGGATCATATTTTTGCAAGAATCGATTCAATGTTGCTTAGTAATATGAAACCACATCGAATAGAATATCAATGGTTTACGGTGGAACTTTTTATTAATTCCCTAATAGAAAATAAATTCAAAAAAAAACCGAAGATCTAAATTGTTCATCCGGTTCTAAAAAGATCTTGCTTAATAATAAAAAAAGACATTGTAAAATTAAGGCATCATAAATACGTCAATAAATTTATTTTAAAACTTCTTGAATAAAAATCTTTCTGAAATATAGTGAACAAACTCAGAATGAGTAGTAAATTTTGGCAATAAAGAAGAAACAACACGATCGCTAATCCACGTATTTGGACGTGTTTGGTTTAGCATTAGGAGAAAAATATCATACAGACCAAATTTATAAAAAAATTCCAGGTTTGCCGTTTAATGTTCCAAATTACTAAACTGTTGAACACTTACTTCAGATAATAGATTTCAATGTACCTTACGGTCGTGTTGATTTTTTTGCTCTAAATATTACCATATGATTTATGTCCTCTTTCATACATCGTAATAAAGATTATGGAGGACATAAATTTGTGTCTTCATAAATGGTACTGCCATTTTATTTTATACAATTTTAGCTGTCATTAACAATGTTTTTTGAAAAATAAAATACATTCTCGTTTTAGCAGCTCATTTGTACTAAAACAAGAGCATCGTACTTTCAATTTCAAGTTTTGTTTACAAATAGAATTATTTTATGTCTTTTTTTTATTTGTATTCGGACTTACCTTATCACAATGGGTTGAAATGAAAATGTCTGTTAATTTTTAGTTGTTTACTTCTTCCTTCTCCTTTTTCCCCTTTGTCATTCTCATTGTTAACATTTGTTCGCAAAGGCATTTATATTTCCTATAACTAGTCAAATAAGTTTTTATTCAATTTTACAACAATTACCTTCTTTAATCAGTCCGGACAGACGAGTGGCAAAAAATTAAAAAGGAAAACAAGTTGACCATGCACTTGGTTGTACGCAACGGATTGTAACTCGATATGAGGCAAGTCAATCGGTCGACTTTAAGACATAAATTCTGATTCAAATTTGAACAAATTTATATGCTTGACAGTAAATTTACTAATCCCACTACAAATCTGTACGTACACGGATCACACTGCACCCGAAATTTGTCTACCATTGTCCATGTGCGAGCAGCATATTTCTCACCCGCTGTGTTATAAAAACAAAACCAAAAAAAAAAAACAAAAACAATTGTCCCCTATTTGTGTCGCTTGGCGCAATCATCATACGCCACCTAGTAACTGTTACATGGCCATGCTCTGGATCGGTACGTACTCGGTGTGGTGCGCTGTTCTGCGGCCACTCTATCCGATTGCCATTAAAATCACTCATTTCGCCTCGTCGTGTGTGCTCTCGTGTGCACTCATGGAGGCGGCGGCACGAACACACCAACCACGCAGAGCCGACCGACCAGATCCGCTTTACTAGTTCCGCGAAAGCGCGAGATCCGGCATTTAATAAACGAAGTGAAGAAGAAACCCAACCGAGGGAGAGAGAGAGCGAGCGAGAAGCGTACTGTTTTACCTTCAATGTTCGACTTTGAAGCCTATGCTCGCCCGTGGTGTCGGTCGTCGTCGTCGTCTCCGTGTTGTGGGTGGTAGACGTACCCCCCGATGCTGTTGCGCTGGGGAGCATGGAGCGACAGCAGCGATGTGTACGTGTGGCGCGAGGTAGCGTAATATCAATGATTTTAGTCGACGGCAGAGGGCCCACTCTTGGTCGTGTGGTTTTGCGCTTGGTCGTCCGCTTGGTAGAGAAGAGCGCAATCGGTGGGTGCGATCTGTGCGTTTCTCATTGCGCTCGCGTTCGTGGCGTCGGTGGCAATCGGCTCCGGCTACCGGCCCGAAGTGAGCAGTCGATTGATGAGCACGCTGGAAGAGTGCTTCCCGAGCCGCTACCATCGGAAGCTGCCGCTGCCGCTGCGAACCAGCTGCGTCCGTGTCCGTGTAAACATACCGACAGCACCGACAAGGCGGCGCAGTTCATCTTACGTCGTGCAAAGTGTCGGACGCGGCCAGTGCGCTTCCATTGCAGTTGGTCGTCCTGGTGTGGTGCTTGGCGGTTTTGTGCACCGGGCAGTTAGTGAACCGGTAGCGACGACGACGGTGGTCGTGTGTTGACGGCCGAGCCAGCGCTTACTACGATTTCCGCGTGCAAATTAATGAAACGTATTAATACGAGTGCGTGTTTTGAGGGGTGGCAGAGCAGTGTTTCTAGCAGAATGACTGCTGCACGAAAAACTGCACGATTGATGTTTTGTTTTGTTTTGGCCTTAGTGGAATGACTTAGTGGAACTATCTATCTAATATGACGTATGCGGCACGTTATCAGCGTGGCTTAGGTTTCTAGTGACAAAATAGATGGTTTTCTTCTTCGAATCACTAGTATTGAGCGATAGGGCAAGGCTCGACCGATCGTAACACCGGATCGTTTGCTGGCTTCTTAAAAACACTGTACATCGGAGTATTTTTTCAAAGAAAATGTCTAAAGATCCTGCACTCCCCGTGCACAATATTAACCATCGTACTTGCATACGATGCACTCGAGGCAAGACCCTTCTCGCACCTGAGGCATTATTGTGATTATATGCGCTTGGATTTGGTGGGAGGGGGGTTGTGCAGCAGTGTACGCGATTTTGCGATTTCACAGTCGGGTGCATCTTCCCGTACGGTGTCGGGGTCTGTCGATATAATTGTGTTAAACTTCGAGCATGATGTTGTTGTTGGTGGTGGTGGTGGTAGTGCTCTGGTGATGCGCATCTGACATAGCTGACCGCCAATGACAACCACGAATCGCAGCAAACCCGATGTAAGAAGTGTTGTTTGCGCGATAAGGCACGTTCGTAAAGACTTCGCCACCACCGAAGCATCCTCACGGAGGAACTCCCATCTGGACAGGTTGTAGTTGATGTTACTGTTGCTGTTGTGTGCTGCACTTTATTAGCCAGTTTGCCTGTGGTTGGTGAGATTTCTTTCCTGCGGATGCCGTTACAACCGCGTGCCGCATGAGTGAGTGCGAATGTTCGACGTTTGAAACTGACGGGCCGTGTGTTTGATCGCGTTGAATCGCATGTCTCACGGAGGCTGTAATGAAAGTAAAGAAAAAGATATCCACTCAAACGTTGCCCTGTCCTGACGGGGGCAGTATCGTGAAGCTACCGTCTTAAGGTAGTTCAGAACTTAATATCGAATTGAGAGCCTAGCCTCGAACCATAACCGCCGGTCTTCATTCATTCTAGTGGACAATGTGTCTTAGAAAAATATGATACACGCAATGCATGGTTCGAAATGAGAAACACAGAGTGGACATGACGTTAGTGTGATCTATCGGACATAATAAGCAGTGTTGCCTCCGAATGTGCCAACACAAAAACCTCCCGGTGTGCCCGTTTCCATTAACGTGCCAATCACAATCATATTGGTATCATCGTTGCATTAGCCGTAGACGGCGACGGGCTAGTCATGATCATAAAAGCATCCATGACGTTATCCGCACGAATCGATTGCGATTGCTAAGCGCGTCAGTGAGACACCACCGTGTTGCGGGGGCAGAAATTGTGTGCTAGGAAAGGAATATTATTGAAACGAAATAAATAGCTTCACTCTTGCATCAAGGGGAGTCGTAAGGAGAGTGGCGGCTCGATGAAGGTCGATGAAAAACTGTTCCTCTGTTCCAGCGGTGTGTAGTGTTTGTTGGGTAACGTCTTCGCGAGTGGAATAAAATGTGAACCCCTGTGTCGACGACCTAGTAGCCGGACTCGTACGAACGTGCACTGTTGCAAACGCTCGCACGCACACCTACCCAGCCCACCAACCTTTAGCCGTCTTCGGCGTGTCAGTCAGCGTGCTCTAGACATCCAAAATCGGCTACCCTCGATACCCACTCGGTGCTTTCGGGGCATCAACTTCGAAAAATCGGTTCCTCCAATCGAATCCGCACGGAAAACCAATGGCAGCACAATCGCCACGCCACGGTGCGATGGAGGGCGGTGAAAAGAGATTGAAAAATGCAATGAACACACCGACCGATGGGGTTTAGGGAGGAGCGCGGCAAGGGCGCGGGGGGAAAACGGCAACATAAAAGCGACTACTACTACCCACCACCACAGGCACAATAGCACAACAAACGCACACCTCTTCCGAACGAAAGGAAAAGCGAAAGTGTAAGCATATGCCGGAGTAAAAATAGTGAAGATAGTACAACGAGTGCAGCAACAACAACAACAACCAGAAGCCCCCTCGCCTCTCCCACCCGGCCGGGCCCATCTGTCGGTGGTAGTAGTGGCTTTGCCCGACAATGGTGACGTTTAGTTGCAAACAAACAATACTATCGTGGTGTGTGGACGGTGCTTTCCTTGCGTTTGAGTCACACTAGCTCAGCTAAAAATCAGTCTATCGTTAGTTTTCTTGACTTGAATGGCGCTCTGCAACATCACGGGCAATGGTAGAAGCATAAACCTGTTTAAAAAAGTACGTAATTGATATAAAATTATTCCCTCTTCTTTCCGATAAATTTGAACCAAGGAAGCGTATCACGTTGGCCATGACGAATATAACTCCGCTGGTGCGCGTGTGGAAAGATAACAAATGGAGCATTGAAGTAACACTTCCCAGAGCCAGAGAACGCACACAGCAGGCGGTGAACCCGCGCGCGCGTGAAACGCTAGCCAGTGAAGGCAGTTTAAATTAGAAGCAAAAAATCATTATGTTGATTTGTTACAATTTTTATTCTATAAATACTAATCTTCGCTCCGGATGACGAGAAGCGTTGCGCGGCTGCGGCGGGCAGTACTGGTATATATTGGCGGTATTAGTGCTGGTATGCGCGCCGTTGATGCGCTTGACGCCATCGGCCAATAGTAAACAAAGTTAAGAAAAGAACGGTGTGTGTGTGTGTGTCTGTGTGTGATTGCGTGCTAGTGAAAGCGGCACGGAGTAGACATTTTTCAACCTGAACTCTTATATTCCGTCGCGACAGCGCGGTGTGGTTGTACCGCGCCCGCAAGTGGTGGAAATAAGCGTCGGCTGATTGGCGCGGTACAAACACCTCAAACCAGCGAGTGGCATCAGCAATAGCGACAGCAACGGTAACAACACGCAACACCAGCAGCAGCTTCATCAGAATTCATCGAATCATCTGAACCAGTGAGGAGGATCGAAGAAAAAATAGCTCCAACAGCTCGGTTTCTCGAGCGAACGTGGTATCGTACCAGCGCGCGGTGCGTTTCTGGAACCACCGGAGAACACAAGCGGCATAAACCAGAATCCCGGCCTGTCCGGTGGTACCGAATCATATTCTGGAATAGTCGGTCCCAGAAGAGCAGCTGCTCACCGTTATTAATGAACGTTTGGGTAAATATTACGTTTTATAGTCTGACCCCTTTTTTTTTGGGCACATGCCTGTTCGCATACTTCTAAGAGGCGTGCTCAAATAGCGCCATCTGGGTTACTGGGCTATCGAGATAGTATTTAGAAGAAGAACAGCATTATGGATCTAACAGAGCGATGTTTGTCTGCTGGTATAACAAGCCCCTAGTTGATAGTATGCAAAAATATGCAAAAAACTCAAAAGAGCGTTTGGCACTTGGACACTCCTAGGATGTATGTAGAGAAGTTCTTTATATTTTAGAGACGCATGAAACACTCTTGCTCACATCAGGATGTTTCTTAGGCTGCAGCCAAAATGGATCACATTTCTGACGATTTCTCTTTATCTAACATCTCTAAGACGGTCGTTTATCGGGAGCAAAACGATAAAAATCGATTAACCATTCGCTCATTATCTGTTAGTTTCATTAGGGATGCGGTCCATTCCGTAGTCTTCCTTCAGACATTGAAACGCACCATATGCCCGGTCGCACGGATCCTCGATCATCTCGACGTTTCGCTCATCGAGACAGGCGCGACGCATGGCGACAAACTCCGCCTCATCGACCGTTTTTCCCAGGCGCTCCCAGTTCGCATGCAGATCGGCTCCCTCCTTATCGTCATACAGATTCAGCGTCATTCCGATGCAGCGCACGAAACAGTGGGTCACTGGATCGTCGGGGTATTCGTTTGCTCGGTATCTCGCCTTATGATCTTCCGTCATTCCTTGCACGGAATCGTTGCAGGATTCGATAAGTGCCTCAATATCGGCGACAGCAGTGGTAAGCTGTGGAAAGGCGAATGGAAACGGGCATCTTAGTTTGAACGTATTGATCGTGATACACTTATTTTAGCCTATTTCGAATGTTACGATCGGTACCTGTGCAGCTAACGCTGTTAAAATTGCACCAACGGTAATGACGTACTTCATGTCGGAACTTTCGGGTTGCGCTGTACACCTCGAGCGGATGGATGGCTGTGCTAACACGACACGCGTCCACTGACAACTGTTGTCGCAAATCGATTTTATGTCAATCTTTATAGGACCGCGTTCCGTTCGGCGTTGGAAGCCACGGTGGCGAAGCCTCGGTGCTGTGTAGATTAAGACAAATGAGTGAATCGCGTGCTGGTGCGATCAAATTGAGTAGTGTTTTCGCAAATGAGTGCATTTAGCTTCCCTACCAAAACGGAAGCACTCGCTCGAGTCCCGTGTCCTGGTCTTCATTCGTGCCTCACTACCAACGGATTTTTGAGCGTGGGTTTACGTATATTGTTTGTTATTATTATTGGCTTGGTGAAACTATTGTACAGTGGGACAAGTTAGCAGGAGTGGAAGTAGGAGTAATGGCTGGGGGTAATTGATGCAATAAGAAGCTAAACCTCCCATTCGTGCCAAAAATTGGATTCTGTCCTTACTGATGACGTTCTTTTGCAAACAATATAATTATGATAGATTATGATTAGCAATGGATTAAAAAGTAAAAAATGTATACTATCATATACTTCCAATACATTTCGCTGAATATCTTTAAGCACTTGACTACAGTCTAGTTATTCTTGGAAGTACAGCACACATAATTATTAATTCGTAATAGTTTCATTAAAGATTATTTAATATTAAAAATCAGTTACATTATGATGTACATTTCCAAATTACAAATTTTTACTGAGCTATTAATTTGGCAACCTCATGCAAGCTTACGATAGGAACAACCTGTTTATGCCATGCGCGTTTTTGATTGTTGTTAAAACGGTTACGGTGGGTTGTCGTGGAAATAACACAGTGCGATTAGAACAATATCATCAAAATAAATTTAAAAAAAATACTACAAAACAGTTTTTATAAGTAAACATGATTTTCATACAGTACCTCATATTTAACGCTTTAACAACCGAATTACACATACACTTTTCCTTTATTCCAAATAGTTCAACTGATTTATTATATACGTAAATTCGGTATTTCATCGCTATACGTAATTCAGCTGTATTTTTAATTTAACAAATGAGGTCATTTATCGGTTAACGTAGCCTAAAACAAATGTTTTGGGTTACATGTTTTAGGTCTTTCGTCACGGAAATCGCACTTTGGAGATGCGGTCGAGTCGATTTTATACTTCGTCGATGTGATGCCGTGCTTAAGGCTTGTTTTCAAGAATTTTCCTTTAGTTGGCTTGTAATTTTCTCTTTGTTTTGTTTTATTGATTCTAGTGTGTTACATAAATTGTAGAAGGAAAACAAAAATAAATCAATTGGTACGAATATACTTGAAACTTATGAAAATAAGGTACTTATTGCATACAAGCTTATTATCATTATCAGTCTGAGAAGAGTGCAATGTAACAGTCGAAAGCCTCCTTACACGTATGAGGAAGAAGGAGAAGAACAAATATTTCTAAAGAATTACAGACAATTAAATTAACTTTTCTGTGGACGATTACTTCGTAATAAAACTCTTGTAACGTAATCTAATCATGTAAACGATTTGTTTTAAATCCTCATAGTTTGTAGACGTTAGTGCAACCGCTCAATGTGTCTAAAACGTTTTTAACCTTTTATCGTTATATTCTTTCGTCCACAGCAACAAAAATTCCTCAAGCGGCCAGCTGACGATATCGATTCCGCCTCCGATTCCTTTGAGCAGCCGCCGGTAAAGCTACAGCACAACGGATCAGAGAATCTTACCAAATTCTCTGTCGAGATCGTACAGCAGCTGGAGTTCACGACATCGGCCGCCAACTCGCAACCCCAGCAAATCAGCACGAACGTTACGGTCAAGGCGCTTACCAATGCATCTGTCAAGAGCGAGGGATCTGCGGCCAATGGTGGCCCCGGTGGTGGCATTGGCGGAACCGGAGGCGGTAACGGTATGCCTGGGCAGCAGCAGCAGCAACCAAACAACAACCCTACACCGTCCCCGCACATGCACGATCTCGGCAATATCGTCGATTTCAAGCAAGAGCCGGAGAACGAGTTTGCGGATCTGTCGGCGGCCCTGGAAAAGGATGCGGCGGCCAACGGGCACTTTCCGGGGCTGTCGGACTTTATCGGGGATGATACGAACGATGAAAACGACACCTTCAAGGATCTCATATCGGATCTCTCGGACTTCCAGTCCGATTTCCTCGAGTTCGAGGAAAAACCGCAACCACCGATGCAGCAGCAGCAGCAGCAGCAGCAGCAGCAGCAACAACAATCGCAAGGACAACAACAGCAGCCATCACACCAGCAGCAGTCACAGATGCAGTCGCAGCAACAGCTCCAGCAACATCAACAGCATCAACACCAGCAACACCAGCAACAGCTCATGCAGTCACAACAAGCGCAACACATCCAACAGCAGCAACAGCATCACCCGCAGCAGTCGCATCACCAGATGCAACACCAGCAGATGCATATGCAACATACTCAGCAGCAGCAATCTCAGCAGCACCAATCCCATCCTTCCGCTGGCGGGCAGCAAATTTTACCGCCTTTGCAGCAGCAGCAGCAGCAACATCATCGACCGCACACGCAGCAGCATTCGCAGCAGCTTCAGCAACACCTACAGCAACAACTTCAGCATCAGCAGATTGAGGTGAAGCAAGAAAACTGCATCAAACAGGAGCACCCCAGTCCAGGACTGCTAGACAACATGGGCATGAAGCGAGGAGGCCCACTAACTCCACAACAACAGCAGCAGCAGCAGCAGCAGCAGCAACAACAACAGCAACAGTATTCAAATGCATTTGGAGATGTAATGAGCGGGGCACCGGGCAATGGGCCGGGTGCCGGACCCATGGCAAAGCAGCGACCCGGCTCTGGATATGGTAATGCGCAAAACGGCCCCATGTCCGAACTATCCCCGGCAGCGCAAACACTGAAGCACATGGCCGAACAGCATCAGCATAAAAACGCCATGAGCATGGGCTTCCCGCGTGCAGGACCCCAAGGGCCACCGCAAGGTCAGCAGCGGCCACCGCCCTTCTCGGAGTTCGGTCAGTTTCCGGGCAACGATTTTATGACCGCATCGGTCGGTGGCGGAACGGGTGGCCCAGTGGGCGGTGGTGGTAACGGGCCGGTTGGTGCGAATTCGCTCCCGATGGGCGGCGGTGGTGGTGGTGCTGGTGGAGGCGGGGGCGGCGGCGGTGCTCCTGGAACCGGTGCTGGTGTTGGTCCGGGTAACGGTGCGGTTGGTGCAGCCCAGTTCCACAAGGCGAACGTTCCACCGTTCCCTGGTGCGGATCTAATCAAGCAGGAGCTGTTTGCATCGCAGAACGATTTCGATCTCAAACCCACCCTGAACCGCCTTCAGTCGGCGATGGGTCCGAATGGTCCGAAAATGGGACCGGGGCCACCGGGAGGCTTCGGTAAAACGCCCAATCAACAGCAGCAACCCACACCCCAGCAGCAACAGCAACAGCAGCAGCAACAACAGCAACAACAACAACAATATTCGCCATATGGATCACCCGGTGGTTTACCAAACCACGCGGGAAGTCCAGGGCCCGGTTTTATGCCAGGTCCTCGAGGAACAGGCGGTGGACCAGGTGCCGGACCGAACCAGGGTTCGGCGGGTGTTGGACCCAACGTTACCGGAGCGGGTGGACCCGGTGGTCCTGGTGGCGGTGGCGGTCCTGGCGGTGGAGGAGGTGGTGGCGGTGGTGGTGGCAACAACTCGAACGGCCCTGGCGGCAACGGTGGACCGAACAATGGTATGCCTCCTCGCGGCGGTGGTGGACCAAACGGTGGGGGCCCGATGCCGGGGGCCCCGAACTCAACAATGCTGCAGATGAAACAAACGCAACAGCTACACATCAGTCAACAGGGACCCGGAGGTCACGGCATTCAGGTAAGTTTTTATTGGCGTGTCGTTCTTCTTGTCGTTGTCTGCTCCTGTGTGGTTTGATGAATGTCATTAATGTTAGGAACATTAGAACCGCTTGGTGGAAAAGAATGGTGGCATGAAGATCTTATACTAAAATAATGCTTTATTATAGTATAAAATCAGGTTCGATAGGAATATGTCAGAAATGCCCCCCTGCAAATGATGACAGCGTCTTAGGACCTAATCCTTGTTGTAAGCAACAGCGTTTGAACTCGTATACCGTATCGTCTGAATTAGGATACACTTGGACACCGCAGGAATCAGTGTTCTAGAGTTGGATGCATCCGAATTTTGTGATCAATCTCCATCTGGTATACGCGTACGGCTCTGGTGTTGCTGGTAGTAGGGAAGTAGCGCCTCATATAGACATCATTACAGTACCAACCAAGAGAGGGAGAGAGCGCTCGCTCGCGCGCTTGGTCGGTCGGTCGCTTAGCAGTCAGTCCGCACGCAAGTGGTGTTTATTGACAACGTCCTCTCCTCTTCTCACACCCCTCCCCCCCCTCCACTGCACCACTTCGCCTTCCCTTCCTCGGTAGCCGAGTATGGCCGCTAGTAGTAACAGAGAGCGGGTGATACCGCAATTAATGCACTTGCAAAAAGCGCAAGGAACTGCATCCATCCAAACAGTAATTTGCATTAATTATTCCAGAAACAAATCAATCTCGAAGCATGCCGTCGCCATTCGCCGTCGCCGGCTACGGGGTTCGGTCGATGGGAAAGGGCAGCAGTAAAGATCTGTTTGTGCCTTGTTCGGTGCAATTCGCAAACTCTTAGTGGAAGTATTGTCTTATACTGTGAGTTTTGTTTCACTGAATGTGTACGTGTGTGTGTGTGTGTGTGTTTGTATGTAAGCGAACTGTTCGTGTGCGTGCACCGTCCGTGGCACGTTAACCGGTGAGGAGTAGAGTAGGGTTTCAATTTTTCCTCTTCATTTTCTCTCCTCATTTTGCACCGTTGTACACATTGCTGCACGTGTACCGAGCAATCACTTGCGAAATCGGTTGACTTTGTTTTTCTTGTGTGTGCACGGGACGCGCACAGGGCGCACAGGGTAACCAGGGGCGTTGCATGCGCAAGGAAGGGAGAGATTACGAGGAAAATGGATACACCAGCCGGGCGAAGGGGCGAAGAGGCGAAAGGGCTACAAAATGCGGTGCAGCAGCAGCAGCAAACGACGACAGTGGCAACGATTCGGTTTGGTGCAATGAAACGGACGCTCGTTCAATCGCTCGCGCTATCGTAGTTTTTGTTGTGGTTGTTTCGCTGTTTCGCTGATTATTTTTTCCGTGGTGGATGGATTTGGATAAGTTACGGAAAATTTTCCCCTGACGCTTCAATGCGTGTCTGAAGAGCGTGTGTGTGCCCGGACCAATGAGCGACAATTAGGGTCTATTGAGTTTCGTATGTTGTGTTCGTTAGTAGATGCAGATTGCACGTCGATTGTGGGTTTTATAGTTGGTGTAGATACACACGGTGAAAAAAAATATTTATCATACCAATCGGCTTCACAGGTACATTTTTTCGAAAATTACGTGTTGGGTGATCAGATAGATATTTTCTTATTTCACATTTCAAAAGATGCTAGCCGATATTCTTACATAATTCCCTTATAATGAGCGCCAAACTTAGGAAATTATAATTAAAAATATAATCTAGCAAATGGCTTTATGAATCATTTGTATTCTGTTCCAACACTATGGACGTTATTGGACTGAGTTACTGATTGCCAAGAATTTGATTCATACAAATAGTACAGCATGTCCTCGTAGAAATCATTGTTTTTCAAATACAAGTTGATATTACTGTTATTTTGGAAAGACAATCTGTATATTACTTTTGTTTCGATAAAATCTAAAATTTGGAAAGCCCTTTTCTTTCAATTATATTTAATTTTCATTATAAAGTTAAAATATTGTGGAATAAAAATATATGTGCTCTAGTTCTAGATGACATCCCATAGTCCGGATTCAATTTAATTCAAATGTAAATGCTAAACACGTGTATTTCCTAGTCAACGCAATGTTAAGAGTGGAGCGGAGATGCCTCATGAATTATTTTATGCCTCAGCATTATATACAACTAAAGCTCCTGTTTTACGGATCACATCAATGTCCTCGGTGGACAAATGTAATATCTTTGCAATATGATGTTTTTAACCAATATTTCGTTTGAATTTTTATTTATTTTTCTCTAAAAAACAATTATCAATTGTTAAAAATTAAATCATCTTTCGATGCTGTTGATCATAGGTAATCAACAAAATTCCGCTTATAATTGAATAGAAAAGGTTTGGTTATGATTAACTGATATTCTACTTTGCGTAGTATTTTTTAGTTTTCTCAGTACTCGGAAAACAGATGCGTGTAATTAATTTGTTTAATGTTGTTAGCAACACTGTCGTACATTAGTTATTACAACATGAGTTTAGCACACGTTTAGTGTAATGATTTAACAGCGCTATGGGTAAAGGAACGTTTACACGATCAAAGCATAGGGTTCAGTTATTTTCCGAGCTATTAAAAGTCAAGCTAAAATAAAAGACAAATTTTTTAAATTTCTTAACGTCGCTACCCACAGTAACAATATTGTTCACTCCGTTTAGTAGCACTCACAAAACAGCGGTCATGTATAGGAAATTTTATTTAATCCGTCCTTTATCCGTCACTGTAAGCAGTAGGGATGTTTGGAAAGCAAAGATGACCTGTAAGAATAGAAGGTGTAAAATGTTTTTTTCTCGATCATATTTATAGGAGTGAATAAATTTTTCAATATAGTTTAAAGAATTTTCATGATTTATTAAAAAATTTTTTTTTATCATTTCTGTAGCAAGTTTGGCTTAGGCTTAGCTTAGCAAAGCTTAGCAGATGATGGAAGATGTTAACTACTGAGCTCAAAATCTAACCTCCAAAAGCAGATTAAACAGAATGTTATTCATCTATTTGTGTAGGTTCTAAAGCTGAGAATAAAAAATAGTACCGATGCGTAGTCGTGCCACTAGCGGTCGCTAAAAGAATGGAAAACGATTTTACAAAGCATGATTGTTCTTTTCGTAGAAGTAGTGATTGAATTTGGGTTGACACTTGTGTGCCCAATTTCGCTACAAGCGGCCAGAGGCGGCTTGGGAAGCAAAAAATCCTGTGGCACGCATTCCACCCAATGTTCACCTTACGGCCGCCGTCCCCTTTCGGCAATTTTGGCTTCGGCTTATGAGACGCCGGGAAACGCGTGCGTGCTCGGGGGCAGAATTGGAAGTTCGAAGTACTCGTCCCGAAGAACAGATTCTCCAGGACACCGTCACACGCCAGCATCATCAGCAGCAGCACCATAAATCGCAAAACTGATCATGTTTCCGGGAGAGTTTAATGGGTTTTGCGAGACCCTTATATTTCATGTTTATTACCGGGAATGCTGCCTGCTGCTACTGCGCCTTTCGCAGCTTCCTTCGAGGAACGTTTCGGCGGGTATAGGCATTTGCACTACCACTATGACCCGCTTACTACCGCGTACCTACTCTACTACACACGCTGCGTCGTAGCCAGGAGAGAAAAATCGGCCATGGCTGTTGTCGGCAATGATTATAATGATCCCTGTGCTGCCAATGATAATGATGTTGCGAATGTCGACGAGAGTGACGGTGCCGTGAGTGTGCCATTTCGTTGTATGTGTGTATGTGTGTGTGGGCTGGCTTTGTTGGTGTTCCGTATGGTGAACGTCTTTTTTATAGCATGATACGATATCGATCCAGTTTTTACATTGAACGGTTTTGGCAGTTAGCGGATAGCTAATTGCATTAAACCGAATTAAATCTTCCGCAGGAAGATTTTTTTAACGCAGAAAGATTTTTTGTGTGTTATGAACACTGTTAGACTAGCAAAATGAACATATGGCAGGTGCCTAATACGTGATGGTCTGTAAACGTTCCAATCTTTATTATTAATTTTAAAATAAAGCACTTGTAATACCTCGGTTTATTAAATTTTCTTTATTTATTTTTATTTGAATTAAAATTTTCCCTTCAGAGCTACCTATGTTCTAGAAACGTTTTGTCTGAGATATTTTATAGACATTTTGGTGCGAAGCCGTCA
This sequence comes from Anopheles farauti, assembly GCA_000473445.2. Taxonomy (NCBI): domain Eukaryota; kingdom Metazoa; phylum Arthropoda; class Insecta; order Diptera; family Culicidae; genus Anopheles; species Anopheles farauti. Next base: position 1,303,505 of record KI915051.1, on the reverse strand, counting down.
AAATATTTTTTTTGTACTAAAAAGTGTACTAAAAGCGGTAACGTGTACTAAAATTCGCAAAAATATCATAAAGCTTCCATTTCTCCACAGTTAATTAAGAAAAAAAAACAAAAAAGTTTAATTTGCGGAAGCACTAGTTTTTTCACACTAAGTCTATAATAGTTAGAAATTAAACATCATCATCAATTTTTTTTTTAAACCATTAAACTTTTCATTCGATTCAGAGTTCAGAATCTAAATTTGCTAGAGCAAACTGAATAGCTATTTTTGTTAGTCGGAAGTTAGCTTAAAGTACAAATAAATATTACAAATTTCGCACTATAACATACAGCAAACTGCTAGCATGACTGCTTCTTCATCAGCTGAAATGCTTTAGTGTAAAAAGTTGCAAAGAGTTTTTCAACTAAAATTGCCTCCGTTCTCTGGAATGTATCACCTCATGGTCGTAAATGGCTGTCGGTTGGGTCAAATTTAACACCCAGCTCCCGGTTTAGCACGGCTTGGTGCTGGTCACCACTACGGTTGCTTGAGTTAATTTTAGGGAATGGACTGATTTTTTTTTACGGTCATCATTTGCGCTGCGTAAAGACGTCATTAATCATACAGGAATGCTGTAACATTTCATGAGCTCTCTCTCCACTCCCCTGTTCGTTTGTTCTGGCGATATTGTATTAATGTGCACTGAGCGTCCATAAGCTTCCACCCCGAGCGGTTCAAAGTTTTCCAGTGATTTGCTCTGGTTAGCCTCACTCGGTTCACGTTCCCTAACGGATGTGTCAATACCCATGCTTTGACGCAAATTTGATAGCGTCCATTAATCCTTCCGATCCTATCCGTTTGCTAGTGCCGAATTTGTTGACCAACACGATGGATTGTTAAAATATGCACGAGATTCTCGTGTGCTCATCACACGTACATGTGATTTATCCTTAGATTAGATTAGACACTCCGCTCCGAGATCCGATAGTAGCATCGAGCATTAAACTATGCATTACTCTTTAATGCTATCGAACTATAATCATGCAAGCGTTTCTCAACTATTTCCACAGGTAAGCACCAACTGCGAAACTACCATTGGGCGGCAGTCTAAACGGAGCAACAAAACTGTGCACACGGTAAGCTCATTACACTATTTGAACTTCAATGCATTAAACTCACCGAGTGGTTCGGGTTGCAAGATTTTGGGTTTACTGTTTTCCTCATTTGCTAATGAACTGTGGCTCCAGCAACCCATCGAGCAAGCTGGCAAATTGCCCATCGTCGGACTCGTTCAGCGAGACATGTCCGTTGTCAAAGCTCCAATATATAATACTGATTCTTTGTACGAACGGCAACATTAAAAAAAAAAACAGATTGATTGCAGAAGCTCTTCGTACCTGACCTGACGACAAGCGACACACCTTGTGCGATCGATTCCTAATGATAAAACTGATGCATCGATATGGAAAGCGCGCATGAACGTCGGTTGCAGTTGTGTTATGCCGAATTTTCGTTGGCTCTGGATGCTCTAGGGCTCTACGCATGCTACGCATGTGTCTGCATGTTATAGTCGCGACAATATACGGTCGGTTCCATTATGACGCGCTTGCAAGGGTAGTGCAGTGTGTATGTCTATTCGGGATGAATTATGGAAAAATCATTGGATTACGGTCTAATACGCTTCACCTCCGGCTTGGGTCGAGTTCCGTGAGCTTAAACCGCATCTTCCGGCCGTATTGAAAACTACGGCCCGATCCAGGTTTTGATGGGTATTTGATTTGGCCACGCGGCACGCCATTAATGGATCGATAGATTAGTGGAAAAAATGGAGCTATGGATTGGATTTATTTTGCAATTAGAGTCGAGCGTTTTCGTTTCGAGGTGTTGGCCAATTCGCAGCACCCGGCGGTTTGTGGACGCGAAAGGAACAGAAAGCAAACCTTTATTTGCGGATTTTATTTAAAAACAATGAATATATGTTTATTCTGTTAGTACAATCTTTTGTTCTTTACCAAACGAAATTGACCAAACAAAGAAACAAATGAGCTATGTGGTTATTTCTTTACAGCTGTCTCAATCGCGTACCATTATGAGTTTAAGCTTGAATCGGCTTCTGCCACTACACTCGACCCATATATCTAACAATCAGCTACATTCTAATCCATACACTCGGTTCCACGGTGCAGCACCAAAGCCTGCTGAACCTGCTGTCAGAAAATGTAATGAAGCTGAATTAATGATTATGCAATCATTGTCAATGATGGCGTTTGCTAGAGGGTATGTGCACGCGATGGAGCGCTGTATAGTTATTTTTCCTCCGTTGCCTTAAGAACTGTTTACATTCTCAACTTTATCAAAGAAAAAAAAATCTTTTGTGGGATGGCCGGAGGGTGTGGGGAAAAATGTTTGAAACGTTAAAAAAATCAATCAAACAAAGAGCGAACCCCTTCTTTCTTCCCACACTCGCTCGGAGCGGGTTGGGTGACGGATTTTGTGATAGTTCTACCGAGCCCGACGCACACGTGTTTTCAGGGATGCGAATGAAGTCATCGAAAAAAAAAGAACGCCGCCATGCCCGGTGTGCATTCGTGCATACCGCCCAAAAGAGTAGCCAACACCGGATCACGTAAGGGATCACCCGGCACCATTTATCTATCACTAAGTGAAGCTTTCAAACCATTTGCCTTAATGAAGCGGATAGCAAACTCGGATGTGAGGTGCCTGGGATTGGTAGACACATCACACAAGCAGCCCAGTAGGAAACGCCATCGACACCCAGACACAGGCGGCACCACTAGTCGATCAAACGTGTGTATGGTTTATTTCATCGTCACATTCTTCTGCTCACGACAATACGCTTGGACGTTGGGTCTTTACCATGCCAGACCAAACCAATCCCCGCTTCAACCGCTCACTCATTTCTTGCGGCCCATTTCAACTGTCGGAATAAAGCCGAGCCGAGAGATCGTACGTGTACTGTTCTCTAGCACCACTACCCTTTGTCGTAATTTGTTTGGTGAGCAGCAGCGAGTTAAATATAGTTACCACTATATGGTGTTCCATAACAGTCATGCTGGACTTTCCCGGTATGAGTTTGTGCACCGACGCATGTGTGGGGAATAAGAAGCTGGACGAGAGTCTCTGTTCTTAACGCTGCATCCTATGTGATACGTTTGGTTGATGAATACGTTTGTTAAGGCAGAAAACCTCAAGAAGCTTGCAATAAAAGAGCATATTCAATTTAAAATGGTTGTCCTTTTATACGCTACAAGGTTGCTAAAGCAACAATGATTTTTGAACTTCGTCCTTTTGTGATCGAATTAGAATGTGTATTACATCCTGGCTTTTTGTTACATACATTTGTATCGCATGACTATAAGTTGAACGTAATTTGTTCAAACTCTTGAAGACTTGGGAAAGGAAATTGAAGATTGAGGAAATTCCAAAAGGATGTGTTGGTTTTGAATAATCATTGCATTTTTGTGCACTTTTAATGGAAAATCAAAATTTTCCGTTCGCTTGTCGTCTACGTTTTCTATATAGTTTGGGAGCAGTAAGTTGTATTCGAATAAAAAAGTAATTTAAAGTACCTTCTAGATGTTAGTTTTTAAATAAAATTTGCAATTTCTATGTGATAAAACATGCATTAGTTATGGCAATTATTAAAATAAATCCAACAAAATGTGATTCAACACGCATTTACTTTATTAAGCCAGCGGTGAGCTGCTACCAAGCACTAGTGCGTAGGCCATAAATCGTTGTATGTTGTGATCGTGATATTGTAGCTACAAATAGCTATTAGTAAACTCATTACATCGCCATTTACTTAACGTTGCCCGGGGGGGGCAAGCAGCAGCAGCAGCAGGTTGCTAATGTATGGGATTTCGGGGCATGATAGCAATGTAGGACAGCTTCTGCTGTTTCTCGGCCGCAGATATGAACTTACTGCCGATCGTAACTTCCTTCGGTATCGGTTTCTTTTTCGCCGCGTTTAGTTGCTCTTTCTGCTGCCGCCCCACTTTGGGCGTTGGTGGCGTGTCTAAATCGAGCAGATGTTTTACCGCGGCGATCGATTTTTCCTTCAGCGCGAACCGTTTGCCGTTGTCGTCCCGTTGGTGGTCGAGCGCTTTGTCGACGTTACCGAACGGAGCCACCTTGATGATGTTTCGCTGGTTGCTTTCCTTGCGCCGGTAGTAAATCACCTCGCCGAGCAGTGTGATCATCGCGAGCGCTAATCCGACCAACGTGGCGATGAACACACCGCCCAAGCTTTCCAGCGTGATGCCCTCGCTGTCGTCGGTGTTGGGACATTGGCCGCGGGCGGAATTGTTCCAAAATTTGGCCATAATCGACTCGAAGTAGCGCTCCTTCTGCAGCTCCAGTATGAAGAAGCTCAGCTCGTCCTGCAGATGGCTGCCCTGCTGCACCGCGATACCGTACGGCTGCTCGGCGAACACCTCGCCCACCTCGGTGAAGTTGCAGTTGCGCGAAATCTCGTACCGTATCTCCGCCGAATCGTGTATGAACGCAAAGTCGGCATCGAGCCGCTCGTTGACGCGCCGAAACCCATCCGCAGCCGTGGCGACCGGTTCGGCCGATTCAATCGCGGAAAGGATGTTGATGTACTGCTCCTTTATCGGATAGTCCCACACGCGATACTGCGCTTGATCGTTGCCGCTCGACAGCGTTAGGTTGCGCCACATCTGGTACAGTACGTCCTCCGCGTGCTTCATGTTGCGGAAGTAGTCGTGCGTATCGGAGTCCTTCACGACCGTGTACTTTATGCGGCTTTGGCGCGATAGCTGCTCCAGCGACTGAACCGGCGTCTGCATGCGTTCGACCGTCAGAAAAGCGGCCAAGTTAGCCGTAAACGTAGCGAGCATCAGCACCACAAACAACCAGTACGCGGCGACGAGCGTTCGTCCGGACAGAGCCTTCGGTGCCTCTCCACCACCTTGCGGGGTGAAAGAGGTTAACGCAAACCAGAAGCTTTCCTTCAGCGTGAACTTCCTATCGGTAAGAAATGCGAATCAGCTCGAGGACCCTCCTCTTTACCCGGTGCCTGCACCTACCTGCACTCGTACGAATAAGCTTCCTTGTTGTTTTTAGCACTGTACGGTGAAAATTTGTCCAACAACCACAGCATCACGGCAGTGGCAACGATGGCGAGCAAAATGCTCAACCAAACCTCCAGCCGCAACACGGTCATAAACTTGAACAGCGACGTCTCGCGGACCGGCTTCCGCATCGCTATCAGGATGCCCGTCTGCTCGAAGTACGGTGCGACAAAGTCGACCACTTCCTCCCGTTCGGCGGTCATCTTCAGAGCGGCGATAGCGAAATCGATCTCACCCACAACCAGCTCCCCGATCAGCCCGTCCCATCTGCCGTCCGCGTCGCGCATCCCGAACGTGCCGTTGCGCGGTGTAACGAGATCGTAGTCAAAGTTCATCACCAGCGACAGCTGGTGCAGGAAATCGATACAGTACCCCTCCCAGATCGGTTCACCGGTGGCCGGATGGAGCAAGATCTCGCCCGTTGGACGCCGCTTGCGATAAGCCCACGGGATGGATTCGGTTGTTCCGATGCGAAAAAATCGTTTGTTCGGTCGAAGGCTTTCGTTCTGTGCCAAGACTATTTCACCTTGCACCAAACTGCCAATCGTCGTCGCCGCCGGTGGTTGGTTCATCGTGCTGGTGGAATTCTGACTCGTCGGTGAGGTGATAATTGAGAGGTTGAGATTCGCACGAACTATTTCGCTTTCGGGCGTGATCCAAAATTGAGCCATCGAGGCCATTTTATTCTGCAGCGCTTCCTTCGCCGCTGTAACTTGTTCGTAAGACTCCGGATCCAGTTCCGGTGTACAGTTCTGTGCGCGCACTATTGGTAAAGGCACTTGGAGGGACCATTGAAGAAGTAGCTCTACCATGTTCTCCAGATGCGCGACCATGGGATCGAAGCGATCCGGGCAAATGCATGGTAGCAGTTGCTGTAGCAACGTGCAGCAGGTACTAACATCCAACTGCAAACGATTCATTTCGGGATAGCGATCGGCATAGGTAAATTTGTCACCTTCCATGTCCGTAAACAGTAGATTCCACTTTTCGGGCTTACGCACCAACCCACCGTTGATGGCATTTTGCAGAATGTTGTTCATTTGTAGCGCGCCAGCCATGACCGCATAGAACGCTGGGTATGGGCGAATGTTTTGTATTCGCCTCACCGTGTCCTCATCAAGCTCACCGAATACGATAGCCCGAAGGTACGAGTCGGTGATGAGTAGATATATCGTAGCATCTACCTCCTGCAGGCTGGGCAATATGTAAACTACATCGTTTCCGGTACGCGCCAGCAGGAAAGATTCCATCAACTTCACATACGTTTGCACGGATAGGTCTATGTGAAAATAGGGGACGCCGTACTCTCTCGCGGCACCAGATATGTACTTCGAATCAATCCATGTTACATCAAGCACCAAAGAAACTCCTTTACGAAAGGCGACACAAACTGTGGGGGTGAAGAAAAAAAATCCAAATGCATTGAAAATAATGCTCGCTTAGAGCAGGCGCTGGAAATCTTACGCTGTTCATTATCGACGAACTGTAGCCGATTTCGATCGTACTGTATGTAGTAATCTTGTACCGTGATGCCCTTAACTTTAGGTATCGCTTTCTTGATCGCAGCTACGGCCATAGACGGGACGCTTGTCTGTTCCTGTTCGTGCACAATCACTGGTGGACGCAAACGAAAGACGATATAATGAGACAAATGTTTGGAGTCACTTGTAGCAAATCTAGCTAGTTCCCCACTCACCAATCCCAATTAAAAGATTGCCTTCTGCATCATACGTTACATTGCTTGCGGTTGCTGCGTTGGTAATCACTGTCCAGAGACAAATAAAATATAGCGCAAGCATTCCGTTGCGAACAATTGCACCACTTTCCTGACCAAGGGCTGGAAATCGAATGACAAATTATCTCGAAGCAGAACCAACCGCTGAACCGAAAAGATTGGTAAGATATGCTCATTCGCGTTTTGTACCATATTGATTAAGGCAAATTATATTTTTTGTGTCCTACTGCCTCACTTACGGTGTGGCTTACGGGAAGCGTACCCATGAAATTCTACTGTGACAGTTAGAGGACTGAATTGGCTATCATTTCCAGTGAATTACCATTTATTATCCACATCGACGTATAGCATACCGCTACTTGCTCGGTGCGTTTTCACGGGTGTGTGTGTGTGTGTGTGTGGTTGTGTGACATATTCGTGCTTGTCTTGATATTTCATAATTAATTCCCTAAATCACTGCTTCCGGTGAACTCACAGAACACACAGCAGATACTTTGTACCGACCAAACGTTGCTCGACAACGAGTAGATTCGATAGAATGATGTGATTTAGAAGTAAACTTTATTTTCGTTTCCCATCAGGCTTTGTATGTAACGCCAGAATCTTGACGATTCAGTACAAATCGATCGTGGATAGATGGAAGCAATGCCCGAACCGTTAAATGTGTGCAAAATTAAAATCATTAAAATAAATCCTCCAAAAGCAGCTATTACTTGTTTATTCGAGCTGTTCGTATATCTCATGCTGAAGAAAAAATATTTTCAATTAGTGCCATGTTGTAGAAAACTGTAGTTAAATTATGAGTGTTACAAACCTTATCGATTTTGTTCTCAATCTGTTCGATTTGGTTTCCGACCTGTTTGTGTAAGAAAATTTGTGTTCATTGGCGCTTAGCTGATTCTTTATGCTCTTCTCCAGATTTCGATGGATTCTTTGCAGTTCAACTATCACGTGTCCTTCATGCGGATCGATGTACTCCAGTGATATTTGTTGTTCTCCTTTATCAGGCCGGATTTTTGTTAAATTCTGCTTCATTTTCATGTTTTCTATCGAACACATGGCACGGATGTTGTCAATGTTTGTAAGTTGCTGTATATTTCGCAATTGAAGTTACATCTTGCTTGGCTAACTAGATGGATAAAAGCTTGAAACAGCAGCTTAAAGGCACTATGTTTTGTTACGTCGTCATTCGAATGTCATTTGCAACTCAACATTGTTTCGAATACGGATTTCTAGCTTTTTTGAAATATGATAGTGTTAGTGTATTAAAAAAGTCGTTATTTCGGGCGTAGAAGAATTGACCAGTTGTCTATGTTTGGTACGAGTGACACGAATGTACATTGCGTATAAACGTAATGAATTTAGAGTTTCATGCTGGAATGTTTTCGTATTGCTTAACTTACTGCTACTAAGTTTATTACATTCGAGCAAATTTTTCTTTTCAGTTTCAGCCTCATTTCTGCTATTTTCATGTTGTGACGCTGGATACACAATGCACGAAGTAGAGAGCTTCGGAGAGGCTAACTATAGATAGTCTAATCATGCACGTAGTAGCAACTACTTCACGCTGTAACCATATTGGAAAATGGGAGAAACGGAAATTATCAACCACCTTGAGAGAAAGTATCCGATGTTTGCTACCTCCACCACGGTGCCATGGACAAAAATGAAGTTTTTTTTGCGGATAAACAGATGAAAACTCCGCCATGAAATGCTACGAACGCGCCGGAACGTTCGTGAGCACACATATACGTGTCCCGTGTGTAAGAGAAGCGCAGAAAAAAAAAATAAAAACGAAGCGACGAAAACGGCACGACTACGAACGACTTCGTCGGCACCATTTGAGTCACTCGACTCTATCGTGCTCGGTTTTACAACCGACCCGTATGCAAATGTCGTCGATTTTATTTGGTGTCTCCCCCGTGTGATAAAGTCGCGATTCATACGGTGTAGAGGGTTAATAGTAACACAACGCCGTAGCGCGCGGTGACCGATAGCAATAGAAGCAGTGTTCCAGCACGATGAATTACTTCCTTGTGCATTACTTGGAAGGGAATATGCTAGTGTTTGAGAAAATGTGTTACACACATTTATCAGACATGTGGCGCAACCTAACAAAGGCGATAAAAATGTATTTTACACCCAACGATCCGATTGAATGACAAAATCTCACATGCTTTGGCCTGCTTGCTTTTGCCAGCAGCGAGCAGTGAAAAGCTTCTCCCGGCAAAGCTTCGATTGAACGGTAGCAACACCGTCGGTTCACACCACAACACCACCCTCAACCCGAGTGACACGGGCTTAGGGCAAACGGAGAGGACGGAGACGACAGCAGGGGGGAGAGGGGTCAGCACTGTGCAGCAGCGCGCAAACACAAAGCACCTCCAACATAATGGCAAATGACCCAAATTATAGTTTTGCGTTCGGGTTGTGTGTGTGTGTGTGTGTGGTACACCTTCCGCGTCACCCAAATCCGCTCTGGGCAGTACTTTGCAGTGCTCTCATCCACAGTGCAGTGAGCCTCTCTTAGGTTATGCTCTTTCTTACCCCGTGGTGGCAGCGGCCACATTGGTTCGACTGGAAGACGTTCGTTACCAAAGGCATGATGACGGACCCGATGCCTCCGTGTACGTGTCTCTGCGTCCGTTATCCGGCCGACTGACAGCTTCGTCGACCGCAAAGCTTTACTTCTAGCTTTGACTTGACTGACTTGCGGTGCTGAGCTGCTACGTCTGCCTAAAAAGCGTTTCATAGAAGAAAGAAACGTATATGTAATGCTGCTTTGCTTGCTTGTTGCTGTAATTCTTGTTCCTATGGATTTGTTTTAGCAATAAATGATCCATTCTCTCTAGTTTAATGACAATAAATAATGTACGTTTGTGCTATTCAGACTCTTAGTAAAATGGCGTGCATGTATGTTTGGTAATCTGGACAATTTATTTTGTAACATATTTTAAAACATTTTTGTCACATATAATTCATGCGATATGACTATTAACATTTTCAAGAGAGTCATTTTACGGCTTCTCTTTTGTAATCGAAACATGCTGTGGCAAGCAAACTGTGTTCATGCATCAATAATTCAACACTTGTTCATATTCTTCCTCATCCTACCGCGGTCAAACGCGTTTTAAAATGAGTTCCTTTCATTCGCTCCTGGCTGAAACGCATCGATATAGCAAACCAGTGTGGGGATTGTGAAACGCCATCGCACAAAATCATAATGATTTTCGGGGATTCGCGATCGGAATGGTCTGGCGTTGGTTTGGGAGCTTATCGTACCTTGGGCTAACCGAACCGAAGTTATATCTGAATGCCGGGTGAAGGTTTTGAGAACTCCGATATCAAACGCTCAACACAGATACACGCGCACACGAGCTGCACAACCGTCGTTTGAGTACTCGTCTAATTTAGAAGGGTTACGTGATTTGAGCAGATCTCTCTCGCCTGCCCATTCTCGTTAATTTTCATCGTTTGCAACACCGGGTTGCTGCAGCAGCAGTAGCACCACACATGAAAGGTGTGCATTATAATGGCGTACGGTCGTATGTGCGCCGCATGTGCAATATTTAGAAACGGGCACGGCGGGAAAGAACCCTGATTTGAGGCCCGTGCACAAGGGTTAGTAGTTGGGTATAAGCTGGCTGATTGGGTGGATGATTTTCTCGCTGGAAAAGCGCACCCGGCCGTACATTGTCATTGGTGTGCGTCACCAACGGTGTGAAGGAGCCACAAGCTCGGAGTATTAAACGCAATTATGTCGTCAATAAATTGAACATATTTAATTCAGCATTCTCCGCGTCCAGTGGCAGTGTGGCGCTATGGCCGGAAACGGAGCAATATGGTTCCGTTGTGTGCTGTACGCTTCAATTAAATCGTGCAGCGAAATGCTAATCGGACCTGACAGGATTATAGCAAGCACTGGTATCGAGAAGTATAATGCTAGAATGTTGCTTAAACTAGAGGGAATCTTTTCTTTTCTGATATCGCCTACTTTTGCTGTTCAATTCATCTAATTTTCTCTGTTTGTTTTTCTCTTCTTCTCTTTCGCACACACAGGTTTCAGCTGGACAGCATTTGCATCTTAGCGGCGATCTTAAGTCAGGCGTATCCGTTGCCGCACAGCAAGGTGTATTCTTCAGCCAGCAGCAATCCACCCAGCAACACCAGCAGCAACAGAATCAGCAGCAGCAGCACCAGCAACACCAGCAGCAGTCGCATGGGCAACATCAACAGCACGGACCGCATCAGCAGCAGCACCAGCAACATCAGCAGCATCAGCAGCATCAGCAACACCAGCAACACCAGCAACACCAGCAGCATCCGCAGCATCAGCAACACCAGCAACATCAACAGCATCAGCAGCATACGCAACAACACCCGCAACATCAGCAACACCACCCGCACGCGCAACAGCAGCAGCAGCAGCAGCAGCAGCAGCACCATCAGCAACACCATGCGCAGCAAGCCGGTTCGCAGCAGCAGACACAGCAAGGCAAGAAGTCCGGCGGTCCGGGCGGTATGGGTAACATTCCCGGCGGTGGTATGGTCGGTGGACAAGGTGGTAACGTTGGTCAGCAGTCGTCAATGCCAAATGGACCAGGTCCGCAGCAGCAGCAGGGTGGTCTGAATGCGGGAGGAAACATTCCCACGGCGGGAGGCAATCACGGTGGCGGTCCGAACCAAAATCATCCACAAAATCAAGTGCCGAACTCACAATGTAAGTGTGCTGAGAGCCGTTCTTATTTCCATCTAAAAATGTTACTTTATGCACATGTATAACCAAGCCTTGCCTATCTGGTTGACATAGCAACGGCAAGTGTTATGCATCTATCATTTCGTGCCTTTTTTTTTGCGGTGATACGTTTATAATACGTAATGAAGTCGGATTCGAATATTCTTTATACATCAGTGAACTCGGAATTATTAGTACCAATATTTGTATGCATTTTTCGTTTCACTTTGATGTCATTTATTGCTGTATTTGGTCAAATTTTAAAAACTACATACGTCAATAATTATTGCCTTAATACCATTTCAAAATTATGTTGAAACCCTGACAAGACATTCGAATGGTAGAAAAACATTTCTCCTAAACGTTAGGCGAGTTAAGAGTAAATTTAAATCATATCCGGACCGGAGCACCTAACACGGAGGGATCGGCGTTAGTTGGACTCGATTAGTAATGCATATTTTATAGATCCTTGATGGGATGCCACTTCCATATCATATGGAGCGATTTTTGTTCAGTCCATCCCATTATGTTGAGTCTTTTGCGTGTTCATTACGTGGCTGTTCCAATTTGGTATCGTCTCATTAACCCGCAACAGCTATGCCGCTGTCTCTATCCATCGTGTTTGCCTTAGTTTACGGCGAAGACGATTGTTGATTTGAATGTTGAAGCTGAAATTCGGAAGACCTTGTGGTAGGAGCGATCGGGTCACAGTGAAAGAGCCCTACAGTTATGTGAAAGAACCCAAAATTAGACGAGCGTTCGTATCATCACGAAACTTGCGCTTGGCTGCGTAACCGCCAGTAAAAATGAAAACTCTCCATGCTCTCCATGGTGGTGAGTGGCCATTTCCCCTGGCACTGTTGTACGCCTAGGTACGGCGGGGGAAGGAGGTACAGCTACGAAATGCGCATGACCGTGTGCAGTTTGAAATTGACTGTACTAATCGATTGAACCCGAGTGCAATATGTCGCTGTCTCTGTTGTCGTCTGCCAACGAACAGCGAGCAGTACAACGAACCAAAATGTGCCGGAAAATTGTTTCCCCACAGAAAAACCGAACACAGGACGAAGTGTCCATGTGTATGCTTGTGTGTGTATATGTGTGTGTGTGTGTGTGTTTATTACCACTGAAGCTCACGTTCACACTTGGTACGTGCGGAACAACGCGATCGAATATTCAGCCCTTCCTATTCGCTGTTGATACCATCGGGCGATTTGCTTTTAGGTTAATAGATTTCCTTTGCGGAGCACACTCGATGCGGCCGCGCGTCAGCCTTTGCGTGTATGTTGCCTAGCAATGGAATTTTATATTCTAAATTTAAACACATCGTAAATGCACCATTTATGAAGGTTGCTGTAACTTGTAGCAAAAAAAAAACAAATAAAACTAGAAACGATTCGCTTGCACGAGAAACATTATCTCTTTTGTGTGATTTAAAAAGAATGATTTTCCCTGCTCCAGTCTACGACACAGGCGGTGCGAGTTGTTGGCATCATTTGTTTCACATGATTTTATGTGTGTGTGTGTTTTTTTTGCTTCTGTTCTTTTACATACCCATATTCTTCACAAACACGAACCTCATCTGATGATAGGTCATTAAGAGAAGTGGTGAAAAGGATGTACCAGATTGTTTGAAATTGAGGTCGTCGCCTATTTGTACTTTTTTTTCCTCACTACAACCATGGAAGAGATTTATGCGATGTGAAAATGTTACCCCATCTGCGTTCCGAATGCTTCGCAAGGCCCGATTGGAATGATTTGTGGAACTATTTATATTTACTTATTAATCAGGCGCTGCAGCCACATCGCGAGCATGGCCTCAGTCTAGTTCCTGTATTTAAGACGACGAAGTAAAAGGACTTTCGATGCAAAAAAGTCGCTCAATTCGACGGACATTTCTAACGCACATACACTGAAACATATTAACACTTCTGTGGGGCCATCGAATAATGCATAGAGCCATTAACAGTAAATGCTATCTCATTGTCCGACTGTCTGAATATTCTGAATATTCCACAATCCATGTTTATGTCGGTTCTTACTCGCAAAGTTTTGCAAGTCTTGCATTTTGTACGAAATTCTAACAAAACCTTAATTTGAATGGCAACGAATCGCAATGCTATGCCGCAATAGTTATAAATCCGACTTAAGTTGCATTCAATCCTTGATAGATTGCCTTCTCCGATGTGTAGAGAAATCCCCAAACCTCCATAGGATAGAAACAATACCAAAGTAGCACAGAAGCATTGCATTTTGATAAACGTTTATCATGTCATTTCCTTGCAGCATCGTCCATTGTCAACGAAGCGCAGTACACCGTTTCGCAGTCGCAAACAATCAACTTTACGCAGCAAACACTACGGGCCCGACAGCAGCAACAACATCAGCTAAATGGAGGTGGTGTGGTGGGCATGTCGAACGGTGGCAACGTTGCCGGAGGTCCACCGCAGCATCAACAGCAGCAACCTGGACCGGGCATGGGCGGTGGCCCCGCGCAGAACCAACCACAGCAACAGCAGCCACAACAACAGCAGCAGCAGGGAGGACCACAAAATCAGGGTCCCGGTGGGCCCACCGTCGTTCCCGGTATGGGACAAGGCGGTGGAACGGTGCCACCCGGTATGGTTGGTGGTATGGTTGGCGGTCCTGGAGGTATGGGAGGCCCTGGGGGCGGACCGACCAATGCCGGTGTCGGAATGGGACCAAACTCAAACGTTCCTATCGGCATGGGCGGCGGTATGGGTGGTCCTAACGGGCCACCCGGTGGTATCAGCGGGTTGAACTCGATGGTGTCGAACTCTATGACCTCGGGCGGTACCGGTGGCACTGGAGGTGCTGGTGTGAATGGTCCTGGCGGTCTCGGTGGAGCTAGTGGCGGTATGATGCATGGCGGTATGGGAGGTCCAGGGGCTGTCGGTGGTGGTCCTCCTGGTTCCATGCGGCACGCGGAGCAGATGAAATTCCTGCAGCAACAGCAGCAAATGATACGGGCCCAAGCCATGCAGCAGCAGATGGTGGCCGGTGCAAGACCACCTCCACCGGACTACAAAGCGGCCCAACAGGCGAACCCAGCCGCAGCGGCAGCGGCTGCCGCCATGATGCAGCAGCAACAGGCACAGCAACAGCAAATTCTGCACGTCGGTGGACGATTCCCCGCGATGCGTCGCATCACACAACAACCGATTCCACCGAGTGGACCGATGATGAGGGTACCGCAAGCGGCCTACATGCAACAGCAGCAACAGCTAGCCGGTCACGGTGGCCCACGAGGTGCCGCCGGAATGGTGGGAGGTTTTGGTGGCGGTAGTGGTGGCGCTGGGGGCGTCGTTCCCGGTCCTCCCGGTGGTACTGGTGGCGTAGCAGGTGCCGGAGCCGGTGCCGTGATGGGAGGCGGTGCGGTACAGCGACCACCGAACGTGCAGGTCGGTCCGGAAGGCATGCCGATCGGATCGCAGCAAGCGGAATGGCGACATATGATGGTCATGCAGCAGCAGCAACAGCAGCAAGTTAGCTTCGGCGGCACGAGTGGTGGAAGCATGCGACCAGGTTTCGGTGGTAAGTATAGCATCGCCGTTTGTGGTAACCGTACCACCATTTTTGTTATTTTGACACTTATTTTTTTTTGTTACTGTTTCAGCACCCGGTGGTGGTCCTGGTGTGGGAGGTCCGAATGGAGCAGGACCAATCGCACGGTTAGACTCGTCCGTCGGTCCCGGTGGACCAAATGGTCCCGGTCCAATTTCCGCTGGTGGTGGTGGTGGTGGTGCCGGTGGACCAAATGGACCGAACAACGGTGGACCGGGTGGACCGGGCAATGGTAACGGTGGTATGACGGCCATGCAGATGCAAATGATACGCCAGCAAAACCTTTCCATGTACCAAGGCCAAGCAAACAACCCTAGCGGTGGTGGTGGAGGTGGTGGTGGTGGAGGTGGTGCTGGAGGACCTATGAGCCAAATGCAGATGATGCAGCACCAGCAGCTGCAACAGCAACAGCAACACCAGCAGCAGAACATGATGAACCAAATGCAGATGAGCCAGATCCACATGTCTCAGACGCAAACGATGTCAATACAGCAGCAGCAGCAACAAAATCAACAATCTGTGATGAATACCTTTACAACGCAAACGACGCAACAGTCCACCACGACGACGATGATTAGTGGGGGCGGTGGAGGTGGTGGTACGGGTGGCGGTAATCCCGGCGTAGTAGGATCGAACGTGAACGGTAATATCAATCCTGGCAGTATGCTCACCGGCACGGGTCCCTCGGCGGGCCCGAACAGCAATAACAGTGGGAACAACAGCAGCGTCAGTAGCAACAGCAACAGCAACAACAACAACAACAGTAGCAACAATGGCCCCGGTGGTTCCGGCAATAATAACAATAGCAGTAACAACAATTCCTCCGAGTTCCTAGCGTTCCTGGAGAACCTGCCCGTAGGCGATCCGAACCAGTTCAATGCACAGGATCTGCTCAACTCACTCGACAATGATAGTTTCAATCTCCAGGACATTCTGTAAAACTATGTGTGCATGGAGGGAGCACAGCACTGTACGAGGCGAGGTTACGAAAGCGATGCGTTGATATTACCAATTCCAAAGGTAGTTGTAGCAGTAGTGTGTTGACACCTGTCCTGTTATCGGTTGTTGTAGTTACTTCGAACAGGATACAAAATACTTCACTCTCTGTTGATGGTTAAATACGGTAAAAAGTGACTAACGATAAAAGACAAATCAAAATGATTGTGTAAATCTTGTCCGCGCAGTAGCCGTTGACATTTTGGAACGACTTGGACGAAGAGGCAAAGAAAAGAGGGAATAGAAAGTAAAATGAGCGCGAAAGAGAGAGAGAGAGGGAGAGAGAAAAGATAACTAGAGAAAGAGAAAAAGAGAAAGAGGAAGATTAATTCTCACAATCACAACCGCAAACACCAAAGTGTTGCAATGTACACATAATAATACCTTCATGTTCTTCAATCTTAACTGCTGAAGATGAAGAATCACAACCAACAATTGGATGAACGACCTGATTGTAAATCACAATTGCAGAAAAAGGGATTTCTTGTGCACATACACTCATCAACTCATTCTCATCTATATTATAGCAAAGATTTACAGTCGGCGTGACACGGGGCGTGTGGGAAATGAATGGGGAGGTACTATTTACTATTTAAAGCAATTTCACAAAGTTTTATTTTTTTTTGTATTTGCGTTTTACGGTGCTCTCTCTTGCGTTTTTATTGTTTTAAACGCGACTTTTGATCCGATGCCAGCTAGAGAAAGGCGGAACAATTTTGGCAGAGCGTACAAGCCCACGGCAAACCATACTTCAACCCGTGTGTGGCTTCAATCCTCCTACGGTAGTGTTTAGTGTAGTGTAGTGGTTTTACTTATACGGTGGTAGTGATAACATTTCGCGTTAAACGTACAACACAGCAAAGTTTGAGCGGAGATTTATATATACATAAAAATATACCATACGCTATATGGGGTAGCGTGTATTACGTTAAATGGCAAGGACAAGGAGGGGAGGAAAGGAGCGCACTCTAATGATTGACAAACATTCCTCACGCGAGTCACAGGTCGTCGTTTTCCCTTTTCTCTATACATACCTATATGCGTACTGCCATGCACATGTGGAGGAAGAAGAGTAATCTGTGCTTCACACACTATCATTTGATCAATGCGTCCTTCTTAACTGCCTGGACGAGCAACGCCATGCCACGTTTGCGCTCTTCTTTTTACTGGTAATTCCGCACAGGTCATTGTGCTTTGTGAGAAAAGTGATGCGATGGTTTCTTTTTCGTGGTCTCGAGCATCATATTTATCTCCTTAGTTTCCCAAATTTGCAATCTTTACCGGGTAGACTTAATTTAGCAATACGACGGAACGTCAATGTGTGTGTGTCGTGTACGTTTTAAGGTAATAGGAAATAATGAACGCAATTTGAGGACGTTTGTTGGACGTTTCAAGATACTTGCTTTTCTTTCAAAGAAAACATAAGAACAAAACACAAACACCAGCGTTACTCGTTTATAGGAAACTCTATATGCGTTTTTTTATCCCTGCGACGCGTGACCTAGAATTACTTCTTATTGTATTATAGTTTCGTGTACAGTACGCTTGTTGGCGTTTCGTTTTATCGTATTTAAAAATGGTAATGATAGGTTTGATCCATTATTTAATTTTTTTAATGTAGGTGCGTATTCATAGTTGACGAGAGATTTGAATTCACTCACACAGAAACGCGTGTGCATAGCTAAAATGATACGAGGTAAAATAACGGTGTGTGAGAGCGTTAGGTGTTAGGAAGAGACACATTCTAAAAGGAGTAAATACCCAATTATTAAGATCCCCTCCTATTAAAACCTGTACAACGGCACGTACAGTGTGTGCGTGAAATCGCAAAACAAAATTGATTAATCCCAAATAGTACACCATTCTAAGTGTATAGCAAAAATGAAACAGTATGTATACAACGCAAAAAACGCGTGGGACGGTTTGATGCGAAAGCGGAACAAGCGTGGTTGACACTGACATATATATATAAATAGATGTAATCAAAGCAACCTGTAATCAAATCAAATTTTATATTGAAAACAAAACCAGTAACAATCATCAAAGCAAACATACAGCATCAAGCAACCTAAGTGGCAGTGAAGTTTCAGTTTGTTTTAATTAGTTCATTCCTACATCTGGTACTGGTAGTAGTTAATCTACATGACGCTCTTTTTCCAAACGTGCTCATTGAAAACCAGAAACGTTACAGTTTTTTGTTTCATGTACTCAACATCGGAATCGGTCATTGACCCTCCTATGCGCAGCCCAATCTTGTCAATTAAAATATGCGGTATTTGTTTCGGTTTGCCAATTGTGTTTATTAGTAATTGTGATAAAAACAATCAACTTTTGTTTACGTTCGTCGTTGCGTCAAACAAAACCATGTCCTGTATGTCAGTATGCGTCAGATATGGCGGTGGCAGATACACGCTAGCAAACAGAACTAGACCGTAGTGTTATCGCTTCTATTCACGATCACATTCAGGCGGAAGGTGAGTTAAGTCAAAACTCAACACACCAACCTGTCATCGAAACCATTCATGCAAGTGAATTGTATACATCCTTCATGTGTAGCGAATTATCATCTATGAAGTAGATCATCATCAGTGCAAGAAAAAAAAACAAGCCAATTGAACAAAATATACACATATAACGGGAAACGTTAAACAAACAACATGCGTATGCGAATGTTCTCTTTACTCCTTCCACACGTCAACACGTAGCGCAAATAGCAAAAGAACCCCGTCAGCGGCACAGTACCCATACCCAAACAGTAGCCTTTTGTCCTTACGATTTCCATTCCTCCACGTAACCGAACAAACGCACACCACCGGTTCGCATTTCGCCACAGTAATTTGCGGAACAAATGCAACGAATAGTATAACAGGATGAAGGTACCAATAGTCCTTACCAATACCATTAGCTTTCCCTTTTGTGCGAGACTGTTTTTCGTCCGGCACGCACTAGTACTAATGCGTTATTTAAAAAAAACTATTTATTTTACTCCTTTCTGAATGCCGATTTGTCGAACCCAAGACATCTTCCTACCAGGTGCTTCGCTTCTAAACACCTTCCTTCACTAAGTAAACTATAAACGTCCGATGGAATGAATGCAAGTTCCTTATTCTATCTCTGCGGGCTAGAGGAGGTAGAAAGAGGCTCCTGGTA
Source organism: Anopheles farauti (assembly GCA_000473445.2). Taxonomy (NCBI): domain Eukaryota; kingdom Metazoa; phylum Arthropoda; class Insecta; order Diptera; family Culicidae; genus Anopheles; species Anopheles farauti. The sequence continues at coordinate 1,284,208 of KI915051.1, read as the reverse complement.
GAAACATTTCTAGCATCTTCTTGGTAGAATGAAATCGAATCGAATTAGTTAACGTTTCCCACTAAACTTCTGGTGACAAATGCAGTTGCCCACAGACCGAGCATTATTTGCAAATAGCAAACGTTTTTTTTTTTTCAAACCATACTCAAAACATTAGACCAAATCCACGAAACGAAAGACGACGGTGCATTATTGTGATGTAAATATTGATTTCGATGCAAGGCTGAACGCGTTGTTTTATTACTGTTTTGTTTTTTTGTTTATTTGTTTTCGGGCTAGAGAGAAAAAATGAAACACAGCGCAGCAATAAATGCAACAGGGGACGATTTCTGCGACAAAAAAGTATTCTGAACGGCCTTTGGAATGAGATGGACTTTATATATAGATTGTAAAAAAAATCTTACTTACAGCAAGCCTCCCCTCCACCGACGGCTTGCTCCTTTCCCTGTTTGTTTTTAGTAATTTTAAAACGAGCGCAAAAGTAACGAAATGGGAACGAATCGCGGTCGCAGGACGATGAAGCGCGCGCACGGCACAGCACTTTCGTTCGTCTCAGATTTTTAATGTATTATTTTACTTCACGTGCACTTCTTTTATTGAGGAAATACTATACGGCAATTATTGCAAACGCAACTGAACGCAAGCAAATCATTACAACCATGCAATCATGAACTTTGTGCATAACAAGGAACACTTAATGAAAGTGAGGGAGAAGAGTTTGCATGTGACAAAAATGTGTTTAATTTACGATGATGATGATAATGCTGATGGAGTGGAAAAAAAGGAAAACAAAAGCGAACCCCGAACGGAAAAAGTAAAAAAAAACCCGGCGGGAGAAGGTAAATCAGATAAAAGTAAATCGGGTGGGTGGAAACAATTCATTGAAATATAGATAATTGAATTGAATAGAACTTTTGCTGTGGTTTGATGGTGGTTTTATTTGGCAAATGATAGTGTTTATAGGATTGAGATGCGATTTCGTGTTAATCATTACGCGGCTAAGGTGGGTAAGTATGTTCGAATCATATTTATACTTCCAGTTTGCAGTCCAACATCACATAGTTTAGATAATGTATTTAATGTTTTGATCGTAAATATCATTTTTTCGTCTTTTATAGATTTTCTTCATGCATTAATTTTCTTCTGATTTGATTGCTTTGATAGGTTGGCATAGTAACATTTGTTCAAAGAACAGTTTAATTTATTAGCCTACAACATATTGTTTGATTTACGAAGTACCTTTCGCAGAAACCGACCTAGAAAAGTTCACTGTAATATATAATATGTAAGATTTTTTTATTTTTTACTATTATGTATTAATAATATTGGATAGATAATTTATTTGTCTTAGTTTCTTTCCTTTTGCTTTGAAAATATCGAAGACATGCGAAGCTAGCTGCTTGTTGTTTAAACGTCATACTAATTAGCTTTCGACAGTAGAAGCTTAAATCATCGGTATTTATAAGTCAATACTAAAATAATGAAGTGATTCGATTTGCTTGCAATACTTTGATACACAGATCCATATAGTACTTTGCTTTGCTCACTCTATATTTTCTCTTTGAAATTAATGACTAAATTATTCGATTCAAGTTGAATGGCAGTATTAAGTTGCGAACTTTAAAATAGCTCCCAGTCTAGCATATGGGTCATCCTACTTTTTTTCAAATGAAAAAGAAGAACAATACAATCAAGCAGCAATACAGTATTGCACGCCATCTTTAGTAAAAAACCAATATGAAACAATAGAAAAAACAGACCCCTGTTTATTTCTTTACTCTTCTTTGTTTTGTGGAAGATATCGATTGCGAGGGAGTAAATTATAAGCAGCATAGAAAAAAAGGGGTTTCTAACTCAATATTTCTGGTTCTTCACAATAATTGCAATGCAGTTTTTTATCACCCGTACTTCTCTATTTATTTCAGCACATGCCTGTTCGGATGCAAATGGAACCTAGCAGCTGAAAGGGCCTCCCTTATGTTGCACAATTTATGAACGTACTTTACAGCATCGAATCGCAGTTAAATGTGTTTAATGTTGCGAATGTTACGTGCACATCTTCACCGAACAGAGGCGGTCGTCGGTACGGCGGTCGAAGCAGGCCCTGAAAATAGAATAATAGTTGTTTCCAAACAAACCGCCCAACGTGTACATCGATAAATCGCGAGTTGATTGATCGATTGTAGATTGGTGGTGACGTGATTGTCATAGAGCCAGCCGGAGTGGCGTTGAACGATTTCCTCTTCGGCGGTAAAACCCGGACTCGACCTTCACCCTAGGTGTTTAGGTGCCATGATGCGGTGGTTTTTTTTTGTGCAAAGGAAAGCAACTTAAAGGAATCGTTTTCGATCACACAAATTCTTGACGGTGTAACACTTCGATGTTATTTAAAATACATGTACAATAAGCATTACATTTAACGTACTTCTGCAGTCAAGTGACAACGGAAAAGATGCTTCAAATTAGTCACACTAACGTGTAAAACACAAAACACTAAGAGACACTCGTGTCGATCGCACTGTAAACAATTGTTAGGCCAGCAGGAACATTCCTACCTGATCGGTGTGTACGACAATAGTTCAACAACCGAGCTGTGCGCACGCTCGTTTGTAAGGTGTTGTCTGAGCAGTTTGCGCCCGCCACACACACACACACCCCCAGCATGACCCAGCGGCTTGGGGAATAAAGATAAACAATTCGAATTCAGTAGTTCTGACACACCAGGTGCTGTTTCTTCTCCTGTTTCCCTTCCCTCCCCGCTGCACACTTTCCCTTCGACCAGCTTCTCGATCCGTTTGCCGCCTTGCTGCTAGAACATAACCCGATAGGATCTGGACAACAAATTCTTGAACGACTGCCCGTGTCTTGAAGGCGTGCGACCAGGTGCGGTGGTGTTGAAATTTAACAAGCCGGACCAGCGTCGAGAGTCGAGTACGCTTCGTTAGCCGGGTTCGTTCATCAACGGTGGGAATATTTTGCTGAACTTGAATTTGCTTTGTTTTGTGCGGGTGTGTGTGTGTGTGTGGTGTGGTTTTTGTAGAATTTTGCGAATGTCTCCTTATCTGGCACAAGATTAAGCGCTTCTGAACAGATTTTCACTACTACTAGGTGCTCTAGGAAACAGTGTGTTGTTAAATATGTTACTTTACTCCAAATAACCAATGGAGAAAAATAGTTACAAGAAAAAACACTATCTAGAGAGCATATGAAGCAATGACTCCAACCTATGATGCGATCATCATACGATCGAGGCAGACGTACAGGTCGACGAACCTCCTGCTGCTGGTCATCACCGTACCACCCCACCCCAGCCATATGTGTGCGTGGCTGATAAAGGCATTCGTCTTCGGCGCATTCCACTTTCCGGCGCGGGTTAAGTACTTGCCGGCTCGCGTACTTGCTCCGCAGAACTATGACGAAGGCACAGGTTCTCCGGCTGACCGACACAACGATGCACAACGCGGCGCTCGGCAAGCTAGGCGCTGAGGCGAGACAGAAATTACTCTCGTCTCTCGGTTGTCATCGTAAATCATTTTACCATTCGCAAAACCCGACGAGGTTTCCTTTCGATTGCTTCGCTACTCCTTCGGGTACGTGTCGGATTTGGCACGAGGATGAAGTGCGGTGCGGTGTGCGGAGTGAGCGACTGCCAACGACGCGGAGTACAACGATCTTTCGCAGAACTAGAAACTAATAGAACAGCAGGATTGCTGGGCATTCCAGCAGGATTCAGTTCCAGGGTAGATCGTCTGCACTGCTGCGGTGCGTACGGGAATAAGATTGCGTGAGTGTGTGTGTGTGCTTGCTAATGGCTGTGGAAAAGCAAGAGTGTGCATGAAAGGGAACTTCACAACCATGGCTTATTTCACGGGATGGAGTTTTAATAAATGACGCGAAAAGGGAGAGATTCCTTCTTTTATATGGAATGTTCGTTTTAAAATGTTAACCCCTACGATCGAGACGAAATATTTCTTATTGACAAATGATGCCAACACAAAATTAACACAATCTATTCAAATGATATGAAATAGTTAACCATGTAAGTTTTGTGTCCCGTCTTTAAATTGTAAACTTGTTACTGTTATTCAGATATATGCCCATTGTAAATAATTATTTATGTTAAGAAAGGAATACATTGTTAAAATCAAAAGCAGCAAACGCATTTAATCAATCTTGCAATGAATTCTTGTCACAGTTTGTGTTTTCAGTTTTTTTGAAATTTTTGTTCGAAAAAAAAGTAGAAAATTTGTTTCATCCCTTAATACGTTTTTCATACCAAATTAATCAAAAAATCGTGTTAAGGTTTATGATATCGGCAAACTAGGTTTGATTAAAATGTAAAAAGATATTTTTTCAGGATCTCATCGTAAAGAAAATAAATTTAAAAAAGAATGTTGTTAAGTTGAACGTTAGCAAGCGTGGCATGTAGAAACTTTTAAACACTTTTCGTTCATTTAATTTAACTGTCATTGGTTAACATTGCCATTCAAACCTGTATCGATCTTTCTTCAGAGTTTCTTAACCAAACATGAAATATTTAATATGAAAATTCATTAGAGTTATTTATTTTATAAATGTATATGATCTACTTATATTAAACGATTGAATTCAAATAAATTTTAACATTCGAATAGCAAAACTTTTCGATTGGGAAATGTTCAGAAATAGATGAAAAAAAATGTTAAGATAAATGATGTACGCCATCTGTGTCCATAACAACAAAACCACAGCTGCCTTTGGACAATTTTTATCACAACATAACTTATTGAATGGCGCCATCTGTGAATGGGAAGTTTAACTACAAAATGTATTTTTTACGTTCTTCACGTTTTTCCATGCGAGCCTGCTCAGTGCAATGGAGTTTTCATATTCTTATTAATCGTATGCTTTCTCAAAGTTGAACAGCTCATGCTGACAATGTCTGGACAGCAATCGGCGCTCGGGTTGCTCGATCTATGGCTGCAGTTTTACCACAGGTCATGAGCGACCTTTTCAGTTCGGCCTGGTGCATTCATTAATATTTGCACTGTGCTTTTGGTTGCATCAATAAACGGTGTATATGTGCAAACGAGTATGAAAACAAATTCTTTCGCACACGAAATTGTTCGAAGTTTTCCAGTCGCTTGAAATCAATCAGCAAAGCAACTTTTGCTTCATCATCGAATCACATGAAACGTGTAAAAGGAGTACGTTCATGCATAATTCCATTCCATTTCTGGAACCGAAAACGGAGGCGAAATTTAAGACCACTAGCACGGGGTGGCATGATGGTTCTAGAGTGAAATTTGATTTCATTAGTATGGTTTGAAGCCAGCGTATGCTGAGCACCTTCCGTTAAAGTTTAAGATACCTTTGAAGTGCTACGTTTCTAGGTGGGTTCATGTGGATGTATTGTTGGAAAAAAAATCGTATTCAATATTACTTCAATATTATGTTGCCCAAAGATTGTAGCGTGCCATGAAGCATGTTTTCATAACCGATGATTTAGATATTTATGAAATGTATGTTTTAGCGCAACAGCGTATCTATCCTTTTCTTCCACAACAAACCTTTTTTTTAAGAATGATTAATAAGAAATACCTATTTTTTTGGATATATTAACTGATTTATATATTTACTTTTTTGCTTTAATAACTCACTGTAGTGAGGCTAAATAAGAAAAAAAAAATTTTGCAATAAGAACAAACTCCAGCTAACTTCTAATGTTTGATATCAAATCGATACCACAAGCAAACATAATTAATTTAAAAAGCGTTTTTGTTTGTTGTGTAATTTAACAATAAAACATAAACTCCCGATTGTATAAGAATAATATAACACGTTATTCTAGCCCAATAGAATTCCAGTAACTTCAAGTAAACAATATCTTCTGGTCGATCACATGAAAAAATTGCTACTAAAAATGTGATCATCACAAATATAGTGCATATAAACGATCCAAGAACAATCCATTCGGTGCATGTCACGCTTCCCTGGCTAGCTACTTAAACTTCCCCGGTTTTTTTTTTGCACAGAATTGTGTAACGTCTCTTTCACCTGATCTCATATGCCGCTAATTCAACTCCGCCCCATACGGCAGAGCGCACCGATAAATGGCCGAAGGAAAAATGGAATTAAGCGAAATCAATCGTATTATGCTGATTATGCACTCAAGCGTGCAACCATTCCGGGCGGCGGAAGCCCTTAGCTCCATCGCCTTACTGAATGCAGTTGGCGAATGAGCTCGTAAATCACTTTCGTTTGAATCGAAAATGAAAATCTCGCCGTGCAGCCGGTGGCGGTGTTGGTGGTGCTGGGGAAATTTCTTCCCCCAAGCAGTTTGCCAACCATTGCCTTGGGCTCATTCTCGGGTCGAGTCGATTCGGATGCCCATTTTGAGTGCCGACCAAAGGAGGCTGGCCGGGTAGCCGGGTGTTTATTTATGAGCGTGTCATTCTTCTTATGCATTCGGCGGTGACTCGGTGCAAAGAAATTTTGCGAACCTACGGGAAGCTACAGGTTAAGGTGATCCGTCTGCCTCGGATATCGTCGTATCGATTGTCCACCGTCGGTCACGAACACGGGAGGCGCGCGAATAGGCAACCAGGGAAACGCCCGCAAGCTAGTCATCCCCAGGCATGGCATGCTGTGTAATTTTGAAAGGTGCGACTTTCGCTTTTCGTGCATGTTTTGTATTTCCTTTTTTGCCAGTTTCTATGAATTTTATTAGAATCTCGCAAACGAAACCACGACACCACGACGGTAAGGAGAATGAATCTCCGGCGAGCGTTTTTTAGCTCTGTTTCCGGAGACGCCCACAGGCTGGTCGGGTGTTGGTAGAGCCGATTTCGAGATGCTTTCGCGATGCTTTGTGCGGAAGTGAGCGAAGAAAACTCGCGGCTTGAAAGCGATCATGTTGCGGGCGGACAACAAAGCGTACGTTTGGAGGAGGGCTGCAAAAAAAAACAACCATCATCGTTTGTCGCGGCTATTGACGCGTAAAGCGGTGTAGACGCGCGACATCTCGTGTGAACGGAGTAGGCTTGGAGATGATGGCGACAAAAAAAACGCACACACACCATTGTAAACGAGAGCGTGGGCGCTTTTGCGTTCGCGAGTGGGACAGGTTTCTTGCCAACTATGGCCTGTCACCTTCGAGTCTATCAATCAAGTACGGTCTGGCGTTGCGGCTACAGATTACCTTTTCATCGCAGGCTACTCCTGCCACTCGGAACCGGTGACGATCCTTGTCGTTCGCACTTCAGCACGGCGGAAGTGTGTAAAACAGTCAGTCAGAGAAATCATTTAAAAAAAAAACATATCACAAGGAGTTTTGAAAAATACGTCCGCACAAAATACATCTTTCTTTTTGTTTAGTCAAGCAAATATCTCAGTATGCAGCAGCAGCAACCACGCTTGAAGCTAACGTTTTCCGGTACGTACGTTTCCGGATGAAAGATTCCTTCCCCGGGCGTGATGGGTGCTACAACGATTGGTGAAGAGAGGTAAAATAACTCATCAGCGCATTAGCCTTGGGCAAAGTAAGTGTGGAGTTCGAGAGCGATCGCGACGATACTTGATCAAGTGTTTTGTTTTGTCCATCGGTGATCGTTCGTATAAATTTAAAAAGTGAGTTGTTTGTGTGCATGACAACTGCACAACGTTCATGTTATCATAATTATAATCACAAATAAAATATTTCATTGTTATATGAAAACAGCATGATTCTTTGGGCATTTGCAAATCTCGGTTCATATAAACTTTCAACAAAACCGATAGTTTCAATCAAACAAAAATAGGGACGATTTAAATTGGTAAAGGTTAGTAACTGGTGAGTAAACGTTTCCGTATAACAGATTTTATATCGTGGGTTTTATACTGACGAAAAGAGCTAGAGTATATGTGGACCGTTTTGGCTTAATCGGATGTCAGATGACATTTATGTGTCCAAAAAAGAGAAGAAAAAAAAACCAACGCCCTTGTCAGTGAATATTAAATTAATTAATCCTCTTGAGCCACTACGTTGGAGATCAATTTTTCCATACATGGCAAATTTTGCGAATACTTTCAACATTTTGTTCTACCTTGCATTTAGGTCACTATCTAATGTCATTCGTTTACGTTCGAACTGTGAGTTTACACTAACGAATTATTTTTTATTCTATTATATATGATATGAAAATCAAATTAAAAAGAAATGATTGTAAAATAAATATTTTGAGATAAAGATGCTATGAGAAATTGTCCTCAGACTACAAATCTGTCTGTCAGTGGATAACTGGTCAATTGTAGTCATAAAAAAACATTTTTGTGATGAAAAAAGTAAATTTAACAAATGAAAAAGTTACAATTTATACAACACTTAAAACCTTGTTTCAACAACTCGAAATTGACCGGTTTCATGAGGCTTTCTGTTTCGAAGGTTATCACTTTCGATTATGATCCTTACAACTGCTCACGAACTAAGCATACATCATGTATTTAAAGAACCAAAAAAGTGCTGCAAAACGGGCGACAGTGCGACTACCGATCCCAACGGTTGCTGGACCCGTTCCAGGTGTGAAGTGATGGGTTTTTAAGATTTTGCACAAAAAAAAACAAAACCGGATTCGCGGCCGTAGTAGCTGAAGTGCTCCATTTGTCCACTTCATTCATGTGCCGGCCATTGGACCGGTCGGGGTGTTCTCAATGTTTCGTCTCTGACGGGTTATTGGCAACAGATGGGTTGGGTTCGGTGGAGGGTAGAGCGACCGTAGACTGTGAATGACAGCAAAACCGTGGTGAAAAAGTGATTCTTTGTACACAGCACACGCACTGCTCGTGTGGAGGAGAATGTCAAGTTCATGATGTTTAACATTTTATGAGCTGCCTACGGTGCGTTATTCAGATATGAAAGGAGTAAAGTTTCCAGAGCTTTTGTTTCAAAGAAGGAAGGTTGAGGGAACAATTTTGAAAAGCACAGTTTTTACGAACTAGCCTCAAATCTAATCCAAGGTTTGTTCCTTGACTAGCATCTTTGAAGTAAACACCATATTGTTTGCGTTTAAAACATATTCCTTTTATAACAATACCCTACCGTTTTTGGTCGAAACATAATCTGAATTAGTTGCCAGAAGTTTAAAAAAAAATGCTAATTTCGAAAAATCACTAGTGCAGTGAAAGGTGTACTACATGCGAGATTTGTGGCACGAAATTAATTTTAACCTTCTTTTTCTCTTAGTTCTCTCACGTTGCTGCAGGTGAGTATGAGAAAAAAGATTAAACAAGAGTAAAGAAATTTGTTTTTGTTGTAAAAAACTGAAGCATTTTCTTTTCTCGAGACAAGTTTAATGTTTAAAGCTCAACTGTTCGAACTTTGGGCGTTAGGATTCCTCAACGAAAATCAATGAAAACACTATTGTATGCTTTTTTATTATACCTAAAATTTCTCAAAGTTTTAGAGACATGATTAAAATTTCTTCGAAAATCGTTTATTTTGACCTATTTGTCAGAAAACGCGTTCATTTTATGTATTTTATACCCATAAATAAGGAGTTATTTTAATTAAATATAAGGGCATATTTTCAAGGTCCAATTGCTGTATTGCTCTGTTTCTGTGTGACCAATTTATGAATATATTTCTACGGTTAGACCTCTTGCTTTCGCTCCGTGTTAGGATATGTTCAAAACTTTCATTTTATGTGGATTCATTTTACCAGATTCATGCCTCTGATATGCTTCTGTATTTTATATGGAGTTATATGTTAGGTCTGGATTTATTGCACTGTTTTTCACTGAAAAATCGTCGTCCTCAGGCTCAGGACTATTTTATTGGGGTCATTCTGTCATGTCCCATGCTTACCTTTTTTGGCATATTTTCCCAAAGCAACATTTCCGGCAAATTGGCAACTTTCTTTGCAAATTGGCATAACTTTATGTTGTTATTTCATTGGTTCACTGACAGGTTATTTTAAGGATATTATAACGTTGTTTTATAAACGTCTGTTTTTTGTTTTCAATACAGAACTTTAAGTAATAAGGGCAATTCTATCGCAATAATTGGCACCCTTTATTGGGACCGCTCACTCTACACTTGTAGGATGGTTTTTAAAGATAGTGTCTTATTAAAATTGATGAATTTGACTTAAAGCGGTAAACAACCACTACACCAACCAATGTCTCATACCTCAAAGAATGAGTTAAATATGCTTCCGGTCATCGGCGGGAGTAGCTTCCTTCAGGCTGCACTCTCGTTTGCTCCCATCAGGTAGTTATTATTATGCCTTCCTCCACTTTGTGCTGCCAGCAACTGTTCTAGGAAAGGGTAAAAAATATGCGAAACTGAAAGACAGCGAGCGCACTAATGAATAGTTTCAAATCTGGCCGCCGGCTTGAACGTTTTTTTTTTCCCCGGCTTCTTTTCGCCCGACATCGCGCCCACCGAACCACCGTTCCTAATTTGGATGCACATTTGCCGCATTTACAAATAGCGGTGTATGAAGAGTATTAAGGTGCATCCCTCCGAGCTAGTCATCAGAGTGTCGTCCTCATGGGTATGGGTCTGGAGAGTATGGATGGTTGAGCGAGTGGCAAGTCGGTAAATCGGCATCTCCAAGGTTAGCGCAATGTAATTAGCATGCCTGCCGGACCACCATTCTATGCCCTGATAACGCTAATGGTGATCGTTGCCACAATTAACCATTTCGGTCCTCCGCGAGGCAGCCCCGACAGGCATTATGCACGGCATGCAACCGGAACCGGAACGATAATCGGCGTGAGGTTTGATGCGGCAAAAGGTTCTGCACCGATGCAGGAACGCAAGGTACTATTGTTACAAGCTGCGTGTGGCTCTTGCCGCGGACAGATCAGAATCTTTATCAGCACAGACGAAGGGAACCAGAGGAGTTTCAACCGTTGCATATAACGCGGATAACGATACATCAAAACGGCGAAACTACAAGTGTCATCACCGTCATTAAATAGCTCCACCAGAAGATCGCCACCACGAATGTTGTAAAGATGCTGCCGCTAGCAATGCCTTCGTTTGCTCCTACAATTAAAAGCGTAACGTAATCACTTCACTTGCACACGCAACCGCTGCTTTTCCACAAACGGCGCTTGCCGGTTCGGTGTGAAGTACATAATTTATTCCCGGCTTATGAACCGCAACCGCATTCGTCAGGCGCTTCGGGGTGCGAAATTTTGGGTGCACGAAGCTATTTATGCGATGCGATGAGCGCACTGTGATACGACTTGTATAATCCAGCTAGTGCGCAGCATAGCAGCTTCACTTCAGTATCACGTAAAATTGAGCACTGTTCCAAGCGATTGAAGGGAACGTTTTCCCATCCAGAGCCACCAACTCTGCACCGCAACCGGGAATGGTGTATGGTGAGGTTAGACAATCCAAGTGCACATTGCGTTTTGCTTTGAGAGAGCATGAGAAAATGGCGACTTTTTACGAGAGAAAAATTCGGTCGCTATGATTTTATCATTATTCACTATTTTATTGCAATCAATCAACTTATCGTTGAGCTTTTTTGTGTGTGGTTTGCATGTTTGTTGAAATTTTACCAATATTTTATTTTTTTTTCAATCTTTTTCTTAATATCAACAGATTGCCTGTATACAAATGAATAAAATAAAATAATCGAGAAAAGCTTTTCTCACGAAATTTTGCAGTTTTTAGGGCACAATTGAACCAAGTGGGTCTAAATTTAGCATTGATGCAATTTGAATTTTTTATGATTTGATTTTTTTAGATTTGATATTCTAAACAAAGTTCCATCATTATAATGTGAAATGCGTATAGTGAAATGCGATATTTGTTAATATTGCATTTGGCTTATAAAGAGGGAAAAAACAACATAATTCTATCAAACAACCGTTTTTTTAATAAATAAATGTATAAACAGATGACTTCGGGAAATTTTGTTGAAAATTGATGTCGATTTTGATTAACTTGCCAATGCTCTTCATTGGGTGAAGTAACACATTTTGTTAAAAAAAAACATACAATACACTGAAAAATACGCAATGACATGTATTGCACATGAAAAAATGTATTGCACGATTTGATCGGAAAATGGTTTGGCCAGGAATTAATAGCATTCGAAATTATTAAAAAGTATAAAATTTATAAAAATGTAGGAGCGTTCATAGTTTAAATTTTAGTTTTTTTTGGCAAATTTTTGAGAACCCGATGAAATCATCTATTGGAGAATGTAAATAAAATCTATGTTTAATGACTGATACAGTAGTACCATGCGAAATTGTTCTTTATTCTACACAATTGTACTTATTGCTATTAATAATAAAATGCGAAATAAATAAAATGCCCATCTAGCTCATAGCTGGTAGCTTGCATGATGCACTTGCACGATCAATCACATAAACAAATTATGATGTAAACTGTATCGAACCCATTCCAGACTGCAGCCATTCCAGACTGGCATCACCTTCACCTCCCACCAGGCCCGGCATCGATCCCACAATAGTAACGTTCTCTCTCCGATGTGGCATGGATCATTCGTTTCGGCGGCTACTTTCACCTCGCTTTAACCGAGTAAGCATCAGCTTTAGCGACCCGTCCCATACTGCATTCCCGCTCGAAATCGATCGAATCGTTCCAAACAATGACGTTCTTCCGGCGTGAACGAAACGAATCGATGCTGCCCGAAATGAATGAGAAAGTATGCAAAGTAGGAAACGCGTCCACCACTGCAAGCTCCCGCTCGTGCCTCTCGTGCCTGGTGCATCGTCATCATCACCAAAGGGGTTGGTGGTGGTTTCCGGTTGCTAGTTGGTGTTGTAATTCATCATGCGAGGGAACAATGCATTAAACTGGCCGTTTAAATTTATGGCACCTACTCCAAACACTGACTGCTTTCAATCGATCTTTGGTCTATTTCACTATCGGGTGGTTGGTATGAGAAGAAAAACGATGCTTCGTTGAAAAGCATTCCACCTATCTAAATGTATTTTGATTATTTATTAACACACGAGGACGGAAAGAAGTAGCTATTGGAGAAGAGAGTAGCCACGTAAACAGCAAAGCAATAAAACCATTTTTTTCCACAACTGTTCGCTAACGTGGTCGTGATCTCATCTGGTAGCGTTGTAAGCTCAGTTCATCTATTAGGGCTTATGATGAACTGTGTTGAAGCCGCTTCAAAAAGCGCTCGTTATGGAAATTTGCCTCCCCATGTCGTCTATACCGGTGGATTAAGAGATTGAAAAGTATCATAGTTTTACGGTGATTGCTAATTGGATAGCAATGAGCACGATCAGAAGCAGACGGAGTGTGTATCTTAATGTCATTATGGTTCATCCTTGGAATAGGATTAGGCTCATTAGGAATCTATTATACATACAAAACAGACCCACACGACTCATCTGATCGTCGTCTCGAACGATTCAAACAGCCACTTTAAGGCGTGTGCCGATTATTTTGAAACGTAAATTGATTACTGTGGCGATGAATTATGGTGAGATGAGATTAGGTTGGAGTTGTATAAAATAGTGATCTGTGAAAAAAGGTACAGCTTTTTTTTTATTTATAATTGTTGCTGCTGCTCCTCCTTCGCTGAGACACACGAGTCTTTACACAGGTGACCCAGCATCGGCACAGTTGCCTCAATTGTGCAAATATACTTTTCCTGCCGGCATTATGCCGTAATAGGGTCATGTTTGAACATTTTTCCTGCTTTACTTTCTGCCCCGGTATGCGGCGGCAAGTGAGAATGGGAGTAGAGAAAATTCCTTTCCGCAAAACAACAACAAAAAAAAGGGGAGCAAGATGCGAACTGCTATTGAAAGTGCATGCATGGCATCGTCGGTTGATCTTGCAAGAAGAAGCCGCCCTTCCTGGGACACGTGCACGTTTGCAGAATTGAGACCAATCCGGTGTGTCGAGGGAATCCCGCTTCCCCGCTTCCATCGGCAACAATAGTCGCTCGACACCCATCGATGGGTCCGGATTATGAAGAGCGGGTGACTATAATAGTGTGCGAGGTGGAGAAAATTACGCCCGAAGCCGTTGGTTCCGAAAGGGGGTTTATTTTTGTTTCGATACAACGCGCCGACCTGGTTGCGGTAACCAGAGTGAAGAACTTACGGATCCAACCGTTGATCCGACGGCGTCGCCTCGCCTCCTCAACGTCGCCGTTATCCGATAACGATGATACGCTTGTTTCGGGTGGGAAAGTGCAGCTGCATTTTTCGCATCCCCTTCCGCGGCCTCCCGGCATGATGTAGTTAGCGTTTCAAGTGACTATTCAAAGCTCGAATTCACACACGCCTCCATGCGGAACATGCGGTGCCCAATTTATCATGGTGAGAGTGAGAGAGTGAGAGAGAGAGAGAGAAAGAGAGAGTGAGACATAGCTATCGAGAAAGCAAAATATTGTTTTTTTTTCTCACTTTTCAGGTGATCGTGCACCAAATAACATGAGAAATTGTAAATGAAAAGTGATTTTCTATCTTTATTTGACTAGTGTCGTGTATAACCGCTGTGAATGCACAATTGATTTAAAACAAAGTTTGATTGTGTATTATAATGAGGTCTCACTGCAATCTCAACTATTAATGACCAAACATTAGTTTATTGATAAGCTTACATTAGTTTTTATGTCTATTTTTTACAGTATTGCAATATTAAGATAATGCAGGAGACAAGATGTGAAGTAATACAATACCAATTGCGACAGATCAATTTCAAGATTTTGCTCGGTTTCATACTGAAACATGCGACCTGAGTGTTTTATATCCCGGAATCATTAATACAATCTTTAAAAACTATGGAAAAATTACACTTGTAGCATATAGATATTGGTAATGGATGAAAAATCACTCAATTGCGCTGTTGTACATAGGATATTAAGCTGCCAAAAAATAGGATTCTTCGAAACCAAATATCGAAACCACCATTGTACCAGGAAAAAATGATCGAAACCTCTGTTTAAAATATAACAAGACATTTTACAAAAGTGTTTAAGGCGTGAACCAGTTTGTTTCGAGATTCACAGTTGCATCTTCATTATAGTATGAAAAATTTTTTTTTAACATGTTATGAAAATATTGCTTCAAACATCACTGCATCAAAATCTTCATCTCGCCCTTTCTCAATATCACCAAATCGCTCTTTTTTGGTGATTAGGAAACAGTAATAAATGGCCCAATTTTTTGGCACGTACTAAAGCAAGACAAACGATCATGTTGTCCATGACTAGTTATCATTAGGTATATTGTATCTGATGATTAAAACACTTCATTAACAATTAATTCACGACAATCAAACAAATAATTGTTCGTTGGTTTGTAATGGGCATTACTATACGGTAACATGACTATGACAATAAAATCAAAGCTTTACAGGGTATTCTACTTAGTTCTGAAAAAAAACTTCATTAATTTTGTTTATGAATGCTTATGAATGCTTATTTCATATACATCGTTTTAGTCTTACGTATTGCTGTCTTTATTTTTGTTTATGAAAGAATTAGTTGCTTTCTGCACATACATACTTTCTGCTAAAATAAAAATATACTAAAATTGGTCCCATATTGCTTGCTTTCCACATCCTTTTTCGTTACTATTATCGATTCAGCGATAAGATAATGGTAATGATTTTATGATAATGATTTTATGTTTAAGCAATTGCTTAGGGTCAAACGAAACTATAATCATGTAGTCTACTATGTTGAAGAGAAAAAAATGTTCTTTGTATGCTAGAATTTGTTGGTAAAGGAATTTTAAATTATAATTTTTTGTTCAAGTATCCCTCATTGTGCAGGAATTTTAAGTATACAGCACTTTTTTTTCATAACTATTTCAACAATCGTGTTACCTTCCATTCAAACAATGAATTTCACCGAGCTAAACCATTTCCGCTTATGCTTAGAGAGCAAATTTTGTCCACACCAGCTCAACAAGCAGTCGGTTGCCCGGGAAACGAGAGGAACAATAAATAAACTAGAAGCTGCTGGTGGAGCTGTAGCTGGCAGAGTTTGGTCTGGCATTCGCAACGACGCCTGGCAATATCCGGTGCAGAGTAACCTCACTCTTGCTTCCTCCCACAGTAAGCCTATCGTTGAATTGTCAACAGAAAGAGAAGGCTAAAATAAGTTTGTAATACGATCAAGTCACATGTCGAAGCCGTTGGCGGGAACGCAATCAAAACCGAACACGACGGCGTGAATGTGTGAAACCGTTCGCTTGTTCAGAGGCTCTCCACACACAGAACCCTTAAAGAAAGAACGACTGAACTCGCGGGAGGGAGGAAGGCGTGGTGGGTTGTAGAGGGAAGGCGAACTGCGTAAGAGTGTACACAGAAAAATATTATTTCTAAAAACGCAAACGTCATCAAAGAGTTATGCTATGCTCACGCGCGATAATGTCGATCGCAGCAATATGAGGTCTGGGCCGGGTTTATGTTACTGCAACGTTCCAGAAGAGCCAGAACGATCTCCACCGATCTTGCACTCAGTCAGTGTGCATTTCGATGTCAACGATATTCGTTAGAAAAAGCCCCGCAGTGAAGTGTTTGGTTGAAAATGGTTCAATGAAAGTGTTGTGAAACAGTGATTGTGAATATAAGAGGACAGGAGTAAGAACATCTTTAATTACTATTGATTTTTCCAATATAAGCTTGGTGGTACACCAATATTACTCACAAAAAAATAATCCAGTAATACATAAAGATGGTAGCAGACTTATAGCAGATCATTATAAAATTGCAAAAATGAATTATGACAGATATTTGGCAAATTAACAATCCTTTTTAGCCACCATTTAACGTTTGGTAGGAATAAAAAAAAAACCACACCACACACGAATATGTTTCCACATTGCCAAAGTCGAATCAGGTCAAATCGATATATTTGTTCAATCGCAAGAACGTACCCGTAACGCTCCTGCGAGAAGCGCCCCGTAGGCTTCCCGCATGCTTCGAAAATTATTTTTACTTTCGTCAATTTTGCCGCCAGGTTCGTCAAGGTGATTTCCGGTGTTTGGCCTAAATTTGTTCGACCGCACGGTTCGTGCCAGCGCCACGAAATAGGTCGCTTCCCGCGCGAGGAAATTGCGAAAACGTAAACCCATTTTCCTCGTTAAGTGTGGCCCTTTTTTGCGAAACTTGCGAAGTGTAGGATGGGCTCATCCGCGACGCAATGCAGCTGAAAAATTGGCAAAATTTCGCACATGAAGGAAGAGATTCACTTTTGGTTTAAATTGTAGCTTGTTGAAAACATTTTTATTTTGGCAAAATTTTCTTCTCTAAAATCACATAAGCAGACGACAGCAGCCGGGGAAATTGCATTTAAATAGGCGAAACATAAGATTAAGAAAAATGTATTTAAATTGCTCGTGTTAATAGAGAAACGGGCATTGGAGTTAAAGCAGCTAAAGCGAAAGCGTAGCAACCGTTGAAATTGACACCATGGGTCTCCATGGGAGCCGTGTTAAATGAAGTTCACGAGGACGTTTAGCACTCAATGCGCTTTGCGAAGTCTTCATTGTAAGCGCAACCGAGGAGGCAGAGCAGATGGAAAGCGATTAGAGCTGATGGGCGGATTGTGCACGGTCTGCGATTTGAATGATCAATTTCAAAATCATTCTCGGGACTCGTGACGATGACGATTCCAATATTGTGCTTGCTGTATTGTTTCCATCACATAAAGACTTATCAGATTCTTGAAAAAAAAAACTTGAAAAAATTTGTCGTCCCGTTGATGCAAGGTTGAACCCGATCTAGTTACCATTTTCTGTCGTTATACCATTTTTTTCGTTTAGTCAATCGCGTAAGATCGCCATAAAACTGGCCCATACCTCGCAGCAGTCGCAGACTTTACTTCCGCAGGCAGTCTAACCTAAAAAATAAAAGAAAAATACTTCGGTCCAGCCCACCAACCACCCGATCCAGGTTCGATTCATGATTTTTCTATTAAACATACAATACCACAATCGGTCCGCCTTCGTCACGGATCACGGGACACCGATGGCGGGAGGTCGATGAAAGTGTCTTCCGGCACGACCGCAGCAAGTGATCTCCGAAGTGACGGCGACGATAAACGATGAATAATGCACCCCACCCCCTTGCGGGGGGTCTGCGCTGGGCTTTCACTTAAGCCTTCGACGCGGGAAAACTCGACCCAACGCGACGTGGGAGAGACGTGTGTCAGTTCGCGGAGGAGAGCATTTCGCACCAAGATCAAATCTGCAGGGCGCGGCGGTTATGGTTACGTTGGCGTTTGTGACGGAGGCTTTTGCCAGGGAGGCTCAACTCATTTCACTCTTTTCATCAACTGTCGCTGCGCTCATAAGGCGCACGGGTTCGATGCCGAGTCCATCAAACGCCCCAAACGGTGCCGCCTCCGATTGATGGACAACCGTTTGGAGTGGATTAGGTCAACGGTGAGATAACAGAACAGTTTCTTGCTGATGCAATCGGTGTCCAGTGATTGGATTGGATGAGTGAATACATACTTATGCACCCGGGCGGGGGGATATGAGCGAAAACGTAGGCAGATTGTTTTGACGAATGCTTTTATGTTCACCCCGAACCCTTTTACGCAACACAATTAGGGTTTAATTATTAACAATAACTCACGAGTGTTGTTGTAACATCATGTAGGTATAAACTAATCGTTGCTCTCGGCACACACAAACACACGAGATTTGCGTGCGTTGTTGCTGCTAGCACATCTTTATCTTTCGAGAGCGTTTTATACGTGGCATCATCGAAACGTACAAGTACTAACGCTTGAATAGAGAATACATGACGTTCCGTCACGGACTCAACGACGGAACATACGCCACCAGCAACTCATTGAAGGGCGGGGATACGGCGAGGAAGATTCCGATTTAGAATTTTATCACGTTTCACGTCCGCACGAAGTGGACGGATCTCTTGCGGACCGCGTCTCCATCCGACGCATACAGATGTCGCAAAAAAAAACAGTTCCAACCGGCGGTTTCTAAAAGTCTAGACGTGCAAGGAGGTGCTGTAAGCTACCCGAAATTCTAGATGACTTCTATTCATGCTTGATTGCTGTCATTATCGAGCAGTACCGCTGCCAATCAATACAGTGCCGGCAACACTTTATTAGCGTCCCCCCCGCCCCGGGGGAGGCACTTTTGATTTCTGTCTCACCACAACAGAAAGCAAACGACGAAAAGAATCCGAGTGACCCGGGAAAGAAACCCCACCAAGCAATGCAAAAAAGGCATCCGTGCAAAAGTGCAGCGTCTCAATAGCTACTCGATGCCGGGTCCGGGTCCGGGTCCGGTGGTGGTGGTGGGGTCGGAAATCGCATCGCAAGGGAGAAAACAGTGTTCCCACACGCGCTGGTGGGTGACACTGGAGCCACTGGCCTCCCATCGTTCGGGTTCCGATGACAGCATGCACGCATAATGCTCACCTCATCAGAACCGAGCGAGCTGACGCGAACGAATAGGAAACCGTCGACCCTTCGGTGTACTTAGGAAATTCCTAACGACGTATTCTCAGCCAATCTGCACTGCCGGGTACGGGGCAAGGTGTTGCCGGGACGGCGTGTCACACATTCGCACACATCCGGAACGGTGAGGGAATATTTGTGTTCATGGGAGGGGAGAAAAAAAAAGCAAGAATGTGGCGGGAAAGAAACCGGACTGTCCACCGCCATTACCCATCCTTCTTGCAAAGCATGTTTCCATTGCGCGGTTTGCTGATATGGCAGAAGGCTCCTATTGCTCTGTGTGCATGCACAAACGCACACGGTCATGAAATTCGAGATAATTCGTTCGGAGGGGCATTTTATAGTCGAATATTATTTTCCGTTTCGTTCCCGGCCAGAGCCAAACACTGATATGAATTGTGAGGGAAATGCCCGATTTTTCATATGCTATCAAATTTTAACACGTGTGTGACCATTGTATAGAAGAAGTAATTATAATTTTGAATCAGTTAGAAGCTGTTTTATTTGATGTTAATTTCCGATAGACTATACCGAGTCATTTAAACAGTTGGTTAAAAAGTGCATTTTAAATCAAACAAGATTTTGAAATTAATAAAACCCACTACAACTTTTTTTGTATGGTTGGCATCTTACGATGTGAATGTTCTAGACATATATTTATAAAAATAGATATTTAAATGTTTATTGATAATTTGCCTTGCATCTGCCATACAAGTTTAATAAATATTTAAATATATCGCCTGAAATTTCACTCGATATATTTGATAAAAATATGGCCTTTGTGGTGGATGTGTTAAGCGTTCAAGAAAGAGCATAACAGTATCAACTATTTTGAAAACCCCTTACAGATTATTTTTACTTATTATAGCAAACTTGGAGTCTTTTTGACATCTTCATGGGTATTTACGAATAAGTATTAAATTTGGGAGCTTGGGTGTTTGAAATAATACCTTATGTATCAGTTCAGTAACTACACTACTTGACGGATGTGACCATTTTAAATCTATGATTCACTATGGTCACTCTAAAACTATTGCTCTTTGTTGTACTAGAGACGAAAGACGAACACGTTATATGATTGAGATTATTTTTCCGTTCTAATGCTCTAATAAATAAAAAAATATTCCAAAGGTTTTCTTAGCCTTTTCATTACGTGAGAGTCAAAATTACGTATATTATGTAATTGTTACTTATATAGCAAAGATTACAAACCTTTCAGCAGTACCGATTTTTGTGCTCGTTTTTATACGAGATAACACTTCATTGGTCTCTTATTTAAATTCGATCCCTTATTTGTTTGAATAAAGTGATAGAAAACGGGTGGTATGAAAACGGTTACGCATCGAACTTTCCAGCCATATAGACGGGTTTTCGGACTCAAGAATTAATTTGTTTTTCTTTAAATGATAACTAAATAAATAATCTAAAGAACCACCGAAAATTGATAGATTTCAAAACCTAACCTATTTCAAAATATAATGGTTTTAAATAGAGCAAAGCTATCGGAATATGATAAATCCAATCCGTGTTCTTCGTTTATTCGCATCCTACACGTACAGTACGTGAAATCAACTAAACATTTTTCTTAATTGCATTTTGAATGATTAAAACTACACAATGCAAGTTAAGCTCCGAAGCTGCTGAAAAATGCTAAAATTACTATATTAATGAGGCATTTCAGTTAAAAGCTGAAAAAATAAAGAATACTTTGGCATAACATTAATAAAAACTACTAATGCTGCTCCCGCAGGAAAGAAATTAGGCTGATACACGAGCAAACTTATAACATTTTGTTACAAAATCCTACAAAACAAAACGATGCGCGCTGCACGGTGTTTAAATGTGTGACATCAATGAGACGCACTGCACTGCAGCTGAGCAAGCACTGCACCGACCGTGGGTGTCGATTAGCGTCCGTCGAGTAGTAATTCACCGTGAAGAAATGCAAATCAACATCGAGCGAAGGTTTCGTATCGCTTGAAAATGAGTGGAGCGCCACTTTACGCCGGTTACAAAACATGTCCCCACGGGGGGGTTTTTTTTTTTTGAGGTGCCTGGGATTCTGAGAGCCATTTCGGACGATGGGAAGGCGAAGGGGAGAACCGCATTTGCTTGAAACCCAATATGAGGCGCCGGCAGCCGCCGTGCTGCATAACAACCATTTTTACCGGACCGTCTAAACATCGGCCGAAAACAAAAAGTCCCGCCAGCGGTCGAGGAAATGATAAACCAGGCGTCCTTGTTGGCGAGCGCACATGGATCGTTGCAGCAAGACGAGCGCCCGCGGGCGAAATACGGGTGTTGATGTCCGGTGGCGAGCGTTTTGTTTTATCAAGCAAATGCCAGGTTCATCGGATGGTTCGATGGTGTTCAATACGATCGATAGGCGCTCGGGGTATTTGCGTCCTCCACCGGCCCACCAGCGATAGAAGATCGATCGTTCCATCCGGTCGACGAGTTTTGAAAGATCATGCCAGTCAGCAGCCACCGCAGCCAGTAGTCGCCGTTGATGTTTGTGTTCTCTTTTCTACTACCCTGCCCGTCACCCAACACCCCAATTCCTACCCTTATTCCTACCCAAAAGTAGTAGAAACGGGAGGGATAGACAAAAAAAAAAAGGAACCCCAAACCCAACCCGACACAACAGCGCAGCTGGAGTGGTGAGAAATTCAACAAAACATTCCGATTACTATCGCACCGTCAGTTCGGTGGACTCCAAAGTGGCTTGGAATGCTCCACCGGAGCATGGTGCGGTGTGGTGCCTAATCGCCTTGACTGGGCTTTGCCGTATTCGTTCGGTAAGTTAGCAGCTTTTCGACAATTGGAGCATTCGCGCCGGCAGTACACACATTTGCAGCCGGTGCAATTAAATCGCTGTTAAAAGCCTCAGATCTCGAGAGCGCCAAGCCTGTGCTTGCTGCTGTTATTGTTGGCGTTCCTGGTAGCCTGCAGTTTGGCCGCTCGTTCGGCCTGTTTCTCAACTTCGCGCCGCCGGTGAGGTTTGGAGATCGAATATTGATTGAATTTTCTCACGTGTTCCCACAAGCGCGTACGACGGAGTGTCGAAAAATTGCCCCAACGAGAAGCAAAGCGTTGCCCGGGCAACGCTGAATAGAACATTGTTACTTGGACTCGCTTCTCAGGTCAGCTTTGAGGGAGAAGGAAACGCAGCTTAACGGTGCTCGGCTAGCGTGCCGGTATATATGTTAGACAACACGATTTGACTATGTTGGCCACCTAACGACGCTGCCATGTTTTACTTTATAGATGTTAAAGTCTCCATTTAAAAAAGGGTGTTCTATTCACGAATCTCCAATCAAAGGTTTTTCCATGTTTTAAACAGCACAGGAATTCCTACGTCAGAACGTGCTACTCGTTTATTACTTCGCAATCGATCTACTTTTTTTCGCTGACAGATTATAGTGTTCCCATCTGAAGGAACTACTTTAGGTTTAACGACTTGCGACTGCGGTGCCTGATCATTACAGAAACTCGTTTGGTGCGATACTACACGATCGCTTCGCCATGCCAAATTTAGTGCCGATTTTGCTTCACCATTTGTCTTCGCCAGCAATTGGCGAGTGATGGCGATGTGACCGGGGCAGTTTGGACGTAATGCATCTTGACACCTTACACACTAACAACCAACCGGGGTGTAGGGAGAGAACCGTAGTGTAGACGGCACGATTAACTCCCCACGCCATTGCACCGCGACTGGTGACACTAATGATTGTGGCTTCCAAAGATTCGACATCCGTCGGTTCGTTGGGGGTGCCGGGTGTGCCGAAAGCCTCTTTGACGTCGTGATGTCAGCAACCGGTTGGGGGATGCCGGTGAATGAAGATCGTCGGATAGCGCCCGGTTGCTAATGGTGATCTCTTAGTATCTCTAAGTGCCTTCAACGACCGGGCCATTAAATCAACCGATGGAGCAGGTTGATCGTGCCGTTTGTAAACATTTTGTACCATCACGAAACTGACAATGCGAACCAGCGTCGCGTTCGATAGAAATCAGTATGGCTAGCATTGAACGGACATAATCGGTTTTTTTCGTCGTTGCCTCGTTGTGCGATATAATCCGCGAGTGGACAGGATTCCTGTCTAGTTTACATAAAGAATTGGGTATTGTAAGTAATTTGCACCCGATTTATGTACGATTCGATTGAACGAGCAAAGATTGAATCGCTCAATTTGATTTGCCTAAGCCGACAAAAATGATTTTCTAAGCATTTTCAGTAAACCAACTTAATTTGGGATAGCCGAAAAGAATAGATTAATGTGTTTTTTAAGGAAAAGATTTGATGTTTTTGTTAATTGAAACTAAAATCAATTTCTTCAAGTCAGTTAAGCAATAAACGGGGCATCATTACAACGATGCAAAAGTTCTTCAACTAATTTATGGTTTAAATTGGTTTTGGATTTTCTTTCTTTATTTATTACTGTTTTTTTAACAGTTGACGATCGTATTACAAGGCCAATGTTTCATACAAATGACATGATACACATTAAAAAGCAGCCTACTAGATGGACATAAAAGTGATAAAGCAATTCAAAAACTGTTAATATAAAGAAGAATTTTGATAGCATGTAGTAGAAAAAAAAATCAATAAGTTGTATGTCTAGCAATAACAATGCATCAATAATTTATTATTAATGTCTATATATAATTTGGAAAAAGTGTGTGGTTAAGCAGAAAGTTCTGTAACTAGAAGTTAAAATATTTTAAAATGTGATGTTCATTGCATTACTAAGAAAATCAAATTCGAATTGTGAGCGAAAGAAACAAGCTAAAATAATTTGCACAATTGGTGACACTCGCATCGTTACATGGTTTTAGAAAGTACTTTTTATTCTTTTATGTACTTTTTCTGTCATCCATATGTAACCTCAACAATTTGAGCCACTTTATCTTTCATCCATAATTTGTATAGCTTGATTCAAATTGGGTTTTGGTCGAACCAGGTGGAATCACCACGTTGGTATATGTTTGCAGAAACAACAAAACCCCCTGTAAAACTACGCGCCAGTGAATGTATAACTGTCCTCGGTTGCATGGTCGCTGATCATACCGAATGACCGCTAATAGAAAACCCAATCAGAGCACAACCAAACCACATCGGGGCATGTGACGATGTGCTGTCACAAATCGTACTCCAGCGTACTTTCAGCTCAGTCACTTTGGTATCGTTGTTTGGAAGCGGCACATTCAATCCACGGTCCAAACCACGGTCACCAAAACCCCCGCGCACCGGGTGGCGATCGATGACAGTAATTAGCAAATGGCGCACCGAAGGGCCAGGATTCGGTATCGCGCCGCAACCGTTGGATATTCCAGTGAAGCCCCTGGAGCATGTTTCCTTTTTTCGGTGTCTAGCAGCACAAGCATCAGATGGCAACATTCATCCGCAGCCCGCACCGACATTGCTCGTACCCTTTCTCTGCCCCTTCTGCCCACCGGTCATCTAATCAAACAGCGAAAGCGGCCATGGTTGGGCGCAAATCGGCGCGACTGTACTAGGTTCTCAACCGGCCAACTTGGAACGGCTATCTCCGGGTGCATGTGACGGTGGACGGTGGGGATCGTAGCCAATCTACGATCGGACCCGATCGGAGCCGGTCGGTGGGTGCCTGCCACGAATCATACTGCGGTCGTGAAGATTTATTAGAGCGCCGTAGCCAAACCGTAGCGCAAGCGTTAGGCTTTCTTGCGCTGCGCTAGAAACGCAACATGGGCCGCAATTTAGCGTCGATGACGCGTTTGCAAAACCAGTGCCCGTCTGTCCCGAGGTCCAAAGGCATGACAGGCGGCGGCAACATGGACGCCCGACGGGCGACAAAATGCAAAACCGCACGTGTGCGCTTTGGTTTGCTGTCCTGGGATCGATGAGACGGAGACAAGAACTCTCCGGCATCGTTTCAGTGGGTGGTTGGATACGGTTTACCGGTACCAATCGCGAGCAACCGATTGCAATTCTCGTTTTAGGACGAGAGGCATGGACTGGTGACAGGAAGAGAAACTGCGTGCAAACGTTTTGGCGTGAGAGCAGAGATGGGGTGTTTTGCGGGTTTTGGGGCTGAAGAAAACTTAAGAGTGCTTCAAACTGAAGCTTTTATCTTGGTGTTAGTTTATATCGTGTGTAGTTGGAAGATGTGTACTCCATGTACTTACAGCTATCAATAAAAAAAGCGTTAGAAGATACAATGCTAATTGTTAGAATTAACGGTAATTATAGAATTACATCGATAGCTACTAGGAACTGAATCCTAGGTATAAACATTCTTGACATCAACACTGCAAGAATAACTACATGAATTATGAAATGTACTCGAATTTACTATGGAATAAACAGTTGCAAACAGAAAGGCTCGAAAGACAGACAATTCCAATTCCACCAACCAGTAACTCGTGAATATATTTCACACCAATAATGTTGTACATGATCACTTCTGGTATTTGCTCCTCTTTCAGCATTCGTTACTTGGGCGACCTTCTGAACTGGAGCCATCAAGCGCAAGAGTTGGAGTCATCGGTCCAAGCAATCCAGAAGTCTGAGGCCACGGGGGAACGCTGCTACGTTGCTTTCACTTGGTGCGCTCGTACTTTGAGCAAAAGTAAACATAGATCCATGTGATGTGACGTAGTGGTACCCTCCCGTGTCTAGCACAGCGTACTCACAGCGGTCATTAGCGAACACCCGGGACCGGGAGGCATCCAACGGAGCGAGTTGCTTGACATCCGTACGTGTACGTGTACGCACTTAATGTTCATTGAACCACATGGCAGCAAAAAATAAAAAAACTGTGACTGAAGCGGTCTATGCCACGGTGACTCTCAGCATATTTCTCTTGTCCATCCGGTTTCAAGCGGCGATACCGGTCGCGTGTTGCTCCAACGCCACCTAGAATGGCAGAATGTGGCAGCAGCAGCAGCAGCAGCAGCAGCGAAGAAACAGCAAGATCACCCGATCGGGTCCGATACCGTTAGAAGCGCTGGACGAGTCCACCGAGCGCGAGGCGCACGCCACGGGCTTCTTGGAGATCGGAGATGGATCGGCTTGTGCCGTACGCAAGGTCGGTTCGAAACAGCTGGCCGTGGCAGCTGGCTGTCCAGATGCAACGGGAAGGTGATAATTTTTCCACCCCATACCATACCTCGACCGTTCCCAGCTAATCGTTTACCCCTCTATCGTTTCAGGCGTACTGGGCGTATGGAGTTTTTGTTCTGCTGCTCGTCCGGCCCTTAACCTGTGGGAACAGCATGGATGGAGGCCTCGAGCCAGTCATGGATAATGGAGGATGGAAGAGGGGAGGGCAAGGGGATTAAAAACTATAGCACATCAAATCGATCACCTTCCCCCAGGTTTCCCCTTCGATGCATGCTGAGAACCTAGAAGAAATGACCTCCGGCACTCGAGCGAACCGCCGGAAGAATAAGCGTCGGACCGGTACCGGTTGAGCATCATGTAAATGAGTCTAATAAGATATGATTGACGCACGGTGCGCACAGGTCGATGTAACTGCACAATGCACCGGCGATCAGAACGATGCTTATAAGCCGTGATAGCGCTAGCGATTGGAAATGATCGCTTGTGATGCGTTCTTCAGAAATGTGCATTACACCGAACATCGTAATTGTGCCCATGTCTCGACGGATTGCCTGTGCAAACTATCAACAGCAATTTGGCCTTTTTTGATGACGAACGATTTACGTGGATATGGGATAGAACCAGCTACAGGTGGTCGAATGAAGTTTAAACGTACCTAGTTAGAATGAAAGTGGAATGCAATTAAAGTGTAGATAGATTTGTTCACAATTATTTCATCCTCTGTCATGGGACGAGTCTTGGTCTTAATAGTATTAAAGTATGCAAAAGTTCTAATGAAACAGGACTTTCGAAACAAACATGAGCAAGTTCGAAGAGATCGCATAAGTTTGTAAATTATTCTCATTTTAAAGTAATTAGTATTGAATTGCAAATCGGAATGAGTTTCACTTAATCCCATCAGATTCTAGAGCGCAAAAGATCAAAGATTAAAGTCGGGATATCGATGTACTGCCGTACATTCGAATCGATCTATATCGATCAGGGGACGCTAGTTTCTGATATAGAAACATATACTGATGCTTTATAGAAGGGATCGTTCCGTTACATTTTAATCAAATTTGACAGAAACTTTAATACGATGAAATGTTGCGAACTCAGATTTGTTCGAATTTCAAGTACACTTATGTCAAACTTTGGACCTTGAGGTATAAATGGGGGAGCTTCAATGCACTACCCTGATTTACCTGATTGTTACGGTAGAATAGTGTGGAGGTTGGAGAGGTTTATAGTGTTGAATCGTGGGATACTAGTAGTAGAAATATCAAGGAGATTTTGAAATGACTGTGCTTTTTAAATTCTTCTCATAAAAAAATCGTTGTATAGTCTCCTATTCTTTAAAACTAATTTTTAATTTTATTCATTTGTTAAGGTATTAAAGACCTTGAGGTCTGACACTCTGGAAATTCTATACTACAATCGAAAAGTAAATTTTCCTATTTACGATTCTGCAAACCAACTCAAACAACGCGCAGCACCATCACAATTGAAAACCACGCGTGTCACAATCAATTTGTCTGATGTGGTAGCACTTGTGTCCTTTCGGTCCTTTCAGCCAATTTGTCGAACTTGTCGTGCCCGCACCGAACGCCGCCCGATGAGGAGTTGGAGTATGAATTTATACATTCAAATTTGTCTTCCGAACTAGCCATCCATCTGGATCGTCAAGGTTGGTTACTGTTTTGACGAGATATGGCTACCCGCGGCACTATCTCTCCGTGCCGGGAGGCAACCGTTTTCGGTGAGGAAAGGCGAGCTAGAACCTCGAATAGTACTTCGCATTAATATTTATTCCTTGATTTACATTACGTGCGATGGAGGAACGAAAATAAAAATACACGAATACACACGTTGGTTGCTTGGTTTCGCACTCGTTTTGCACCCCTGTTCAACGTTTCATAACACGCTGGGTGGTAGAGTAGTCGGTACATCTTCGTACATTCGCTCAATCCAGAATCTGTCAGTAAAAGCTTCCCTTTTTTGCCTTACAGCAGCGGCAACTTTGCAATGCTCTCCACCGGGCGATGCATTTACTTTTCTTCCTACTCGCTGCTACCTCTTCGTCGAGATATGACACCACCTACCGATATGGATACGGCGGCCGACGAGTGCTGCTGGTCGGCTAGTGGTTTTGCTCGTAATGCATTTTTTTGCTGTTGTCGTTGTTGTACGGTTGCCGTTGCTCCTTTGTGCTGATATGTTGTCCCATTCGTGCGATTATAATTGCATTATGTAAGCTTCCCGGGTCCCTTGGACTCGGACAAGATTTACTCGGTGATTTTGCACGCCTAATGGATAGGAGGCGCGACGGCCAGTTTGCTGAGCTGCTGGTTGGAGAGTTTTGTGAACCACAAATAAGTTACGATCGTTTTTTATTTGTGAAATCCTAGGAAATTGCATTAATTACTAAAATAATCGTACAGATTAAGATTTTCGGACTTCCTGAAAAGCGATTTTATTAACTTCAGTATAATTTTAGTTTGCAATTCAAATTGCAATTAAACGAACTGAAGGAATACGAAACACTCCCAGATTTGATTTTTGAAGAAAAATATTCGTAATAAAAAATTAATAATGAGAAAATGGGAAAAAATCGCTCGAGCTTAGATTTAAACATAATCTTTTTTTAATAAAAGAACATTTATTGAGAAGTTAGAAGAGTTGCAGATTCTGACAGCATCATTTCTGCCTATGATGTCAATGACGAAGTTAGAAAATAGAGACAGGATATGTCTGCGTTTGTCTGCACTTATGGCCACGTAGCCAGGTAAACACAGCAAACCGAACGGCAAAGACGACGAGATATTATAAATAAATAAAATAAGATAAATAAAATAGATAAAATAAATTTACTTGTAATGAACCTTATAGTTTCCATTCGCTGTAATACTCCCAATGTAAATATTACTAAGATGTGAGTTTTATACGTCCACCGGTTTAACTAAACAAATGTACGCGCCAAAAATTCATCCGTTCATAACGAAAGATAATTTTATTTTAAACACAATAAATAAAAACCTAAATGTGTCAAAATAGTGAATCTCAACAATCATTTTTAATGCGAAACATTTAACTTTTTTTTATCTTATATAAATCAAAATTGATATTGACGAAACAACAATGACTGAGGTGAAGCAAACATTTTTTGGGTTGAAATTCAGTGGATCAATTATTTTGGAGGAAAGAGGTATAGATCGTTTCCGTTCATTAGGATTTTGACAATTTATTAAACCATTATTTGTTAACGTACTAATACTCTGTTTGCAGTGTTTCTTCGGTAAGACATTTGAAATATGTTACATAAAAAGTGAAGTTTACGTAGATTTCTATTTATGTCTTATTTATTATTGATGAAAAAATATTGGAAAAATTTATCGAATACATTAGACGCGTCTAGAATGTTTCTATTTCTGGTCTAAAAATGACCTTCTGTGACTCGAATACCCATAACTTTTGAGTATTTTATTAGTTATATAGTTTGCTAACCAAAATACTCCATACTTGGTTAATGTTAAATGTGTGTCGGACATGATGAAGTGTTTTTCGGATACGATAACTCTAATGTGAATGCCATTTTATAAATAACTTCTTTTTCTATCACGCCCATAAAAGAGACAATTTAATTGTTTGTTAAGTAAAACCGAAAACAAATTAAAATATGATTGGAGTAAATTAATTCTGTTGCTCCAATTTGTTACTGGTATTGGAATCCCTCCGAATGACGGCAGGATGAGCATCGTTTGTCAGGATTTGTATGAAATGCAGTAAATTACTGTCGCACCGCAGGCGTCCCAGTACTACACGTGGTTCACACTCTCGTTTCGGACGGGTGTAGGAACCAGCATCCAAAGTTCATAAGGCAAATAAGAACATTTCCATCTGTTGCCCTTTTTTCTGGGTGTAGCGCATTCCCATGATGGAAAAGGTATCCCAAAACCTGGGCTACAGTTTAATTTCCCCATGGCACGAAGTTTTTCTCCGGATGTTTCAGGCGTTTCTCGCTGCTTTTGGCAATTTACCTCGGATCCGGAGGGATGCCGTTAGCTTCGTGCATCATTCTGACAGGCGACTCAGCAGTGGTTATGGATGTATCTCTCGGAGTACGAATCGTGATATCGCCGCAAAATCCACAAAACGAAGGCATCCCGTGGTGAAACATGAACCATTTTGGGGACTTGAGCGTAAAATTCTTGATAAAATATCTTCTTCTCGAAGATCTGATGTATGCTAAGAGGAATGGGTTCCAGCATAGCCATGTTTTTTCTTCGTACAAAAGGTTACATTTGATGGACAGCATATACTTGTTGCAGAATCGATTCTGCTGAGTTTCAAATAAGCGATGGATTAAATAAAACCGATTTAACATTAATAATTTTCTGTCGTTATTATGGAAGTAAAATTGTTTGGTCTACTCATTTTATTAACAATTTAGCATACTTGAGTGATGTTTCGTTGATGGAGGAAAAAAAAGATTCATTCATAGATAAACATTATTTCGGATACATCGCTTCCATCCTGGCAGTTTGGAGAAAGGAGAAATATCAAGGTTACTTCGGAGTGTTTCGTGAATGTGTGTGTGTGTAAGATGTTTCTGACGATGCTAAACCGAAAGCTGGAATGCTCGATGAAAAAAAGAACTGTGAAATTCACTCTTTTGTTATTATTCCCATGTTCGGATAGGAATCTTCGCGAGGATGCGCTCTAGGAACCGATAGCCAACCCACAAAAGAATGCTGACTTTTCTCACCAGATCGATACTCTCTTGGGGGAGAGGAAGTAATAATTTAACAGGCATAAAAGGTCTCGTACTATTGCTTGAATTGTTTTCTTCTGTCCCATAGAAAGTGCGTTTCGCACGTACAGATCACGGCAAGAATGTAGTATAGAATCCGTAAGAGAGATTTCTACTAGTATATAACTATAGACGTTATGTGAACCTACAATTTATTGCAGCTAGATTTTATATTCTTGTTCTTGTGCTTTCACTTGAATGTGCGTTTGTCCTATCAAACAAGATTATTGTTTACTTTAAAAAATCTGTTTCTAAACGAAACATCTTCTAATGTAGAATAAGTGATTTTAAATTACGAAATTGTACATGTACAAATTTAGATGAAAATCCCACTAAAAGTCCTGACTTGTATAAAGCAGCCACCTGAGCAAAGCTCGTTGCTCAACACAGACGTGTTCGTCACGCAAAAATTCGTCGAAGAACGCTAAAAAGAAACCGCATCACAACCAATCAAACCAAGCGAAAAAGCGAGACGGCGAGCAAGTTGAAAAACAGGTTTGACAACGTCTTTACACCCCAGAGAGCCAGTCATCTCGATCGCAACGCTTAGCTCTTGTTGTTTTCAGAGATTTTCTGCAAGGACAAACAGCAGATCGTGCTTACATTTAATTCACTCATATGGCGACGACCATATGCCGAACGCGCGCGATCACTCGATCGGTCAAAAAATAGAATTCGGTCCAGTCCAAGTCCCAGTGTGCGAAGGCGCGTGAGAACAAGTGCACGGTAGGAGTGCGAAATTTCGCTCACATTTCTCACGGCTGTATCCTGCATCTCTTTCCGTCGCCGATTCGCCCCATGTCGAGAAGCAAATTTTCATAGTGAAGCAGTATCATTGTATCTCGCTCTACGCCTATTGTGCCTCGCGACTGGCTCGCTCGCTGCAACCTGCTTCTCTGCAACTATGGAGGCTGGATATGCTGCTCAGATTTCATTTTGTGCAGTTTGACACTGATGACAGTTTGATTTGGTTGTATTGTTGTTGTTATTTGAGAGTCGAAGAAAACGGTTGTGCGCGTGTCGTACTGCTGGCGATTGCCATTTTTTTAAATTGTCGCGTATAAGTTAATCAATCAATCTTGTGAAGTCGATAGTGAGTGTCACCTATGATAGTAAATAATTACAACTTGTTCTAATACAACGTGCACTGGGGGAAAAGAAGCAGATCCTTCACGAGCACTTATTCTGGTAGTGAGAAGGCTCCTTGGATCACAGTACCGTCGTTGCTGCACTGGTGGCGATTGCTCATGGTGATCGGTTTTGGATAGGGTTGTTTAGGCCCGATAAGCGTTCTAATCGTGTGTATTGTACGTGTTAGGGCTCGTAATCCTCGAGTCTCGATTGTGCGTATGTGGTGTGTGCCCGTCGCCCCAATCAAGAAGGGGCACAAATCTTAATCAAAACTGAAAGTGGATAAGGAATATACGGCAGTGTACCTTTCCCACATCGTGTTGCCGAGACCCTGAGCATCTGTCAATCATTTTCGACCTCCACAAGAGCTGGGAAACAATGTTTGGACCGTGTTTTGCCTGTATTGCTGCTGCTGCTGTTGTTGTTCATTCTTCTGGAATTCAAGTTGGAACCGTTTTCGGGCAGCAATCGCGGCGTTTTTGGATTCTGCGCGACCTGCACCAGCCATTGTATGTGTGTTTGTATGTGTTTTCGTGTGCGCGCAGGTATCGGCAGAGAGAGTCGGTGGTCGGTTCGGTGGGCGTGTAAGTGAAAGAGAAACGAAAATGCCAGCACACACAGTCAAGACTACCTTAGTCCGGGTGGTGGTGGTGGTGGTGCTCCAGTAGCAGCAGGAGCAGCAGGATAACAAACCAGCGAAAATACCATGCGAAGGATTCTTTTATGACTACCGTGACCAATGTGCATGCGAGAGCACGCATAGATGTGTGGTGTAGGTGCGTGTGAAGTGCAAACTTCATTCAACGTTTCCGTCGGTTTTCCGTCTGTCTGGGCGAGTGCGATAGACACTTCCCGGGTTTTTGTTCTATCGCTAAGTGGTCGTGCATAGAGCCTACTGTCTGGTAATTGCAAAGAAAAAATCTCACGGTGCAGCACGCGCGTCCTAGTCTATGCGTGCCATCACTGTTACCCGGGTTGTTAGATGGCTCTCCACTTATCGACGCCATGTGATAGTGTGCGTCAGGTGCGCGCACCCCACATTTGTACACGTTCAGCAAGATGACGATGTCGATTAAATAGGATAGTTGGTAGGATTGATGAGAAATGTTTGTGTACGTGTGTGCGCGCGGGGTGAGGAGCGAGAGAAGGGGAAAGTTAAAAAATTTTCTTAGCAACGTCCGGCCTGCTGTGGCAGGTTCCTTGCTGGTACATTTTCCAGCCCCCCCAGCAGAAGTATATACAGGAATGATGGCATACAGTGACAGTCAATTTTCCAACTGCTCCCTTGCCCTCTGCGTCACCCTTCCCCGAAATGATGTGTGAATGTAGTTAACAAGGAAAATGTCTTCCAAAACTGTGTGGCTAATCGAAAAACAAAATTCACTACCCGTTTGTCCTGTTCCCATGCACTCACTTCAACGCGAGTTAGAAAAATTATTCGTGTTCCGAAGACGAAAACAAAGGATGCCGGTGCTGGTGCTGGGTGGTGATTGCAAAGAGAGTGAAATTTAAGGAGGTTACAAAATATTCAATTTGTGCTGATCTTGCCAACCCGTGTTCGTGTGTGTTTATGTGGCAACGAATGGTTTCAATGCGCCGCGCCAATGTTTATATTCATTTCGGTTCTGTTTTAGCGTGTTTTAAGCATCCGTGTGCGACTTTTTTCAGTGTGCAAGTGTGTGTTACTTCGAGTTGTGCGGAGTGTTCTAGAAATTATTCTTCCAAGCAAATTTCCACGGGTGTGAAGAAGTGTGTGAAAAGTATTTTGACATCTCCCTGTTTGTGTGTATGTACGGGTGTTCTATGTGTTCGAGGTTGGAGTTTAACCAGATCCCAAAGCCAGTGTATAAATCGACAAGATTCGATATCTAAGGATTAAAAAAGATCCAGACCAGATCTTAAACAAATCGTTCATCAATTTTTGTTGAAAGACAAGCAGCTTTTGGTCAGCTAATATCAAATAGGTAAGTTGATGTTTCTAGCGTCATACTATCCAGATATAATAATTTAAAATAGTAATCAGCTATTTTAACGATAGACATGAGCTTCTCAACGTTATCTCAACGTCTTCTCAACGGTTGCTTGCTAAATGTACAATTGATTTAAAAATGTTACAATCAATTGCCCTTCTGTATGAAGTGTATAATTTTGTTTGTTAAGTTTGTATAGAAATTCTCTTTTAAAAATCTACCAATACATAAACAATTAATTTGCATTTTGATATCCTAGTCATGTTTACGATTAGAGTTTTTCGACACTAGTAACGTGGACGATATGAAACCTGTAAATCATTACTATATCACACGAATCACCTAATTGAAGGAAAATCTCCATAAATCATCCTTGTGATTTTTCCGGCGAGAGCTTTGCTTTATTTAAAGCTGGTTCAAAAGCAAAAATGACGACGCCATACATAATCACATAATTGAAGAAACTAATAAGATAACGTTGACAAGTAGAAAGCCACATGAGTTAAAAAAAACTTGAAGAGTTATTCTAATGTGTATGAAAATAATCCGAATTGGGGAACATATTTCATATTTCATGTTTCATGTTTATAAAATTCAGACTAAATTCATAAATAACATTTTTAATTACTTATTAAATTCACTAAAAACATGCTTTAATTAACTTTTTGTTGAAGATTAACCCTTTCATGTGCAAGATGAAATAGGGACTATTCTTAACAGAATCAGCACATCAAAGTTAAGCTACTTCCGCGTGTATTCAGCGAGCCACAAAATACATTTACCAAAACATTCCCATGAAGGTGATCCTTGGCTTGTGTTACCCATCGAACATCGAACTCATGGTATGTTTATGCAATTTTGCCGACATACCCCGGCAGTGTGTGACCATCAAAGCGTATCGATTTGCTTGAATAAACGCCAGCCAATGTCAAGAGCAAGAAAATTGTTTGATTGAGAAGTATTCCATTCCATTGCGCTTCTTCACGGCAAAGCGCCCGTTTATTGACCGGTAACCGAGCGGTTATTGATGGGGATGTGTTATGTTTTTTAAATAGAGTACTAATTTCGGCCCATAACTTCACATACTCACAGTGCTGAATCTTGTTGCCGCATGCGACCTGTTATCTGCTCAATTGTGCAAACATGGCGCACGTTGCCGTGTGTGTTCTTCGATATCATTTGCCTGTTTCGTCGTTATCGGCCATTAGATTCTCGGTGCACTTTGGAAGACGCCACCGGGAGCGAAAAACGTGTACCGTCCCGTTCGAAGCGAGAGAAGCACATGGCTGGCTGGCTGGTGCAAAATGTAAAGAAATGGGTCGCGAAGCAATGAACGTCGACGATGAAAAAAAAAAGGAATAAAAAATACGAACCAGCACATCGTCTGCGTGGCTAAACATTTGCTCAGCTATGTGTGTAGTTTCGTAAAGAATTGCTTGCTATGATGATGATGTCATCTGGTGGGGCCAAGACGGTACCGAATTTTGCCTTTCCACCCAAGCATTATTGAGCACGAAGGAATGCCATTGTTAGCTTTTTGTTTTCTCCACCCAAAAGCCTTTGTCGAACCCTTTTCTTCCAATCGTGCCACGAAGCTTCTACTATTTAGCATGAACAAACAGCACACACATATTCTGTCTGCAAACATCCTTCAGAGCATACGAATTTCACTTGAATTTCACGTCAATTTGAAGTTTTAAAAAATGTAGTTTAAAAATGTATGTCATTCGATAGCCTTCTGAAGGAAATGAATTATCTTACAAAGTATAAATTCCATTCGAATGAAGCACACAGCGTAATAACGTACATTCGATTGCTCATAGTCCCCGCCACTAGACCGTTGTTCGTCATTTCCTGTCGCCTGGGTGACGTGACGTAGTAGTATATCATCCATCAGGACGTTATTATGTAATGTGGTGACAAGACCGAAACGCCTGTAACGGGTTGGAGATTGATATTGCTCGTTTACACGGTCATCGACGTCAGCTTTGGTCAACCGCAGGCGGTAGATTCTTTATCGATGACGATTTTAAGAGAAGTAATCACGCGTGTTGCGCACGGCATGGTTTTTTTACTTTTTTACGACCACTCCGATAGGCTGCTTTTCAATGGCGCTTGCTTTGGATTGACTTGTTCCATGAGATAATTTGTTATCTCTTATCCAGGAATGTGATCTCTTGAAGAAGAGCTATTGATTGTACGCATTATGCCATATAAATGACACCCACGCGTAAGACGCGAGGTGTAGTAAAACCGAATTTTTACGACAATTCGTATTTAATGAAGAATATGTCAATTTCCAACTCTTTTTTAGCCTTGAAGAAGCACTTGAGCAACTTGTAAATTTTATAATATTGTTGAGTTGAGCATTTTTCACAAATTAAGAAAAAATAAATAAAAGTTAGTACTAGGACAGTTAACATAAACAAAACAAATGTTTCTAGTATGAATATACAATTACTTTTTGGTAAATCATCGGTGATATTACACAAAAAATTGGCACCTTATTGAATAATCACTCCAATCTTTGTCTTCACATGGTGTGTTGTCTCTCAAATTTGGCTCAATGTCGAGCTGCTCGTTGCGGGCTAATTCGGCAGCTCGATTTCAATGCGAAATGCATATTTTTACTTCACAGCCATCGCTGTAAAACGCGCCAAAACGATACCAAACGTCGATTCAGACGGACGCCCCAAACAATGCCTTTCCATCCTTGAGCAGGCGAAGCTTTCTAGAAAATCTCCGGCGAGTTCATGCGTTGGAGCATGAAATGACGTCCAAAATTGCCCTTTTAAAAATGCGCCTCGTTTGTCTCGTTCTTCTGGCGCAACCAATTAGCCCACCAAGATCGCGCCAAGGTCGGAAGATCCCCAAAACTCACTCAGTGTTTGTATGGTCAGCCGGAAAGATTTTGCTCACCTGTTCGGTGTCTGTAAAACAATGGAAATTTTAATAAATAACTTTTGGTGAACTAATCCTTTTATAACATGTGCTTATAGGATGTTATCTTTTACAAAGCTGCATGTAGTTTAAAATATAACTTTCAGTATGAATTATTGAAAGCCTTTGGCACCGTCTAGACATTCTGCAGAAGCATTGGAAGAACTTTGAGCATATGCCGTTGTAAACGTCGAGTGTTTTGTATTCGGCTCAGGTCAAACTACTTCATCACAACTGTTCACCTGGAAACGGACGTCAAAAGTATTGAAACAAGTATTGTTTACAGCATGGTAGTATGGTAGCTAACTTACACTTCGTGTTCCTATCACCGAATACGTCCTCCCTAGTGTCCTTTCAATAAAATGTCATGACTTTTCATGAGCCACCCTTTTGTAGGACATACTTTCTTTTTATAAAAGGGGTGTTGACTGTGGCGGTGTGTCCGATTGTCTAAGCGTCGCAAAGTCATGACATACTGCTGGGTGTCACATGGAATCGATAAAAGGTTCACAATCAACTCTAAACACTTTAAAAAACAAATATTGTTTAATTTAAAAAGCTATTTATCTTTCGCCAAATCGTATCGTAAAGTTGGTGGCAATAAAAAAAAAGCATACACAATTGCAGAAAAATCATTCAGCGTTATTGTGCTGTGTGCGCCCGTCATCCATTTGGAAAATTATCCACATCCTCCTGCAATGTTTTTATCGTAGCAGGCTTGTCGACACGCTCGCTTGGGCCTGGTGGTGTGCCTTTGCTTGTATGATGACTTGATGATGGTATTAGTTTCGTCGCCGATGGTAAACAATACTTACACAACGGCGGATGAGTCCCGGGTTCGGCTTCGGTA
Source organism: Anopheles farauti (assembly GCA_000473445.2). NCBI lineage: Eukaryota > Metazoa > Arthropoda > Insecta > Diptera > Culicidae > Anopheles > Anopheles farauti. The sequence continues at coordinate 1,246,008 of KI915051.1, read as the reverse complement.
CGAACTGGAACCGGGGATCCAAACAAAAGGGCGTCTGCTGCGACGTACACGCGAACGTTTGAAGGGAGCGTGTGCCCGTGCAAGTGTGGTTGTGTGTTATGCACAAAATACACAAGTCGATAAGGATGCGTCTGCGCTTTGATACACGCATCCCTGTTCCGTAGTTAGCTGGCATGTAGGGTGTGCGTGTGTGCGTGTGTGTCTATGTGTGAGTAGTAGTCGTGGAGGATGATTTCGCACGTCGAAAATGCTGCGGGGGATTGTTAGCCTTAAAGTGCACGAAGTATGTAGCGCTCCTCTAACATCACTTTGGGGGAACCAAGCTTGTATGACTGAAAGAGAATATCATTCTACTTTATGTTGGGTGATAAAGGCGTCCGTATGCTATAATACAGTATCTTTAGGAAACATATAGCAATCAAATTAGTTTGATATAATTTGAAAACTTCTACTTCAGTCTAACGTCTAACAGCTGTTTTGTAACTCAACACATTCGCGTACCTACCCCATTTCATTTTCAATATCCCACATGGAGGTCATTATTCTTGTTTTAACACTCTGTCAATTTCTTTGCAGCATCATTTCAACTTTATGTTGATTTTGCTACGTTCGATCGATCTTTCAGCGAAGCTATGTTCAACTTACTGCTGCTTCATATAGCCTCATAGAATCGTGGAAATCATTCGAAATGATGCAGCATAATTTTCTTCTTCGTTGCGTCCGTTGCGTCTTGACGCTGAACGAATCTGGATTGAGCGTTGGCTTCATATTTGTTTTCGATTGCACTCCTCCACACTAAACTGCCCTGCTTGGGTATGTCTTTATTCTTCAATCGTGTATTGCCTATATGATTGGTGCTGCTGCTTGTACTACCAGCAAGATCTTTTTGGTGCCGAGCAATGCACGTGTGAAGAAAAATAGAGTAAAGTCTGTCTTCTTGATTTGAAGGGATTTGAACAAGACGCCAGGCGCCAGCATTCCGGCACGGAGGTCAAGGAAAGATAGAACCGATAATTTTCTTTCAACAGCAACCCTTTGAGCCTTTGCGGACTATTACAAAACAATTTTGTAGTTTTAGAAGACGGAGTACGGACACGGACATCTCATCTGTTCATTCGATTTAAATAAATTAAACCAGCTACGATTTGCTTCCCTTAAAGTGATGTTTGACAAAACAACAAACAGCGTACAGCGGGAGTTAGAAGAGAAATGGGAATGCTCAGACACAGTGGTCGATGACCTTTCTTCGTTCCCCGTGTGCATTCATGTTACCCACCTTTAGGGGGAATTCGCTTTCCGTAAGCCCATAATCATCAACGTCGGTAGGAGCCTTTGCGATGGGCAGAGAAGGCTCTCGTGAAACGGACGAAGATGGAAAATCCGAGCATGCAAAAGAATCATCCGCCAGCGAGGGCGCGCAGTGTCTGTTTGTGCCTTGAAAACGTGCCTTGTGTTGATGATATATCACTTTGTGAAGCGCTGAGTTGCTCCAATGCACCGACTGCCGCCACATATCTTTGCGTATTGTATTTTGCACAAAAAGGACACATTTCTATCCGGGAATTGTTGTGTGGTACGTATTGTTAGATACATTTACATTGGCAGGAAAAATGGTTCTGAAATATACTTGAGTGGTATTGTGCCGTTGGAAATTATGGAAATTCCAATTATTCGAATATTTTCCAAATCAGTAGCAAAAATGTTAGAAAAACTGTTATAGTGTTGTGTCTTGTGAACAAACCATCTGTTCCAGTGGTCAATATGCACCTTTTTTCAATATGTTTAACGATACTGAAAATAAAGCCTATGCAAAAAGGTACGCAATCATCCTATTATACTTGACCTTTATCATGTCACTAAATTTGTTGTTGGTTTCCAACAATTGTTTTCATTCATGTTAACTATTCGCATCCTGCCGCTTAGGGCGAGGGTAAATTTGATCACACGGCTGATATGATAGTTGGGGTTTCGAGTGAGGAAAGGAAATATTAATCAAATATAAATTGGTTATTGTTATGCTGTACAGTTGTTAAAAAGATATTCTCAGATACAGCTTTAATTGATCTAGTTTGTTATCAATGTAAAGTACTTACCTTACAATTAACATTACAATTTAATTGTTACGTCTGCTTTGAACTCGTAAGCTACACGTGTTCTAATTTCATGGTTGCAGCCTCAAAACTTCGCTGATGTTATGGTACAATCGTTTAAAGTTCAGTCGATTATATTCATTGCATCGTATTTTGCATTGTTTAACGTAAAACGTACTATTTTTCAACAAAATAAACAATTTTAGGTTCCTGAACGGCTAGGTTATTTGGTTGGATCAACTTTACGTGACCATATTAAGTTGATCTACCTAGGAAAATTTTTGTTTCCTGTTTTATTGTTATGAATGTTACGCTTGGTTTCATTCTTGTTGTGCACTACATAACTTATTTTTACTATGCTGTCATATGTTCTGGATGTTGAGCAATATAAAAATTGAAGCGTTTTCGATAATACCCCTTAATTTAAAAACCTTCAGAACTGAGTGATTAGCATGTTTTGTAAGTAAAGGTACCTGTCAACAGATGGCGCTACTATACCAATATATTGTTTTTCTTTTTTGGGGTAACGACGTACATGTTCAAGCTTGTCGTATTACTGGCTTACTAGATTATATTATAGCACCATAGCTGATTAGTCATTCTTTAGATGAGACTTGTACATTGTTTTTTTAAACATCTCCACAGCAATCACAATGGGGATTTGTTTTTTTTTTTAATTTTGCGACATTGTTGCGTAGGTATGGATCACGTTAATTTTATCCGCATGTAAAAAGAAATAAACTCTTTTTAAATTATATGAAGATAGATCTTTTAATTAATAAGTTTGTTAACAGGAGATGCTAGAATTTTTTCTGTGATTTGGTCGTAGTGTTTATTTGATTTGATGATTTGTTTTTACGCATGTTTTCTACTATTCAATCTCATCGTAATTGAACCTGAAATAGTGGCTTATTATAACACCTCGAATCAACATACATTCTAATCTACGGCTCGATGTTCGGGGCTCGTCTTATGTCTTCCGAATTAATGCATTGAAACTCCCACATCATGACGCCACGAAGTGATTGGACGCTAGATCAAACATTTATTGACCTTGAATCCTCCATTATCCGCCATTTTTTCCACATACAATCCCACCATGATTGTGTTGGTTAATGCCAACCGCACAAACACACATCAAATCATGAGTACGTGTGTTTGCTTTTTGCAGCGTGCTCAATTATAGATTTAATAATGATGCCGATCATTAAAGTGGCGATTAAAGAGACCGAGATGCCGACGTAGAGGAAGTTATTTTTCTATCTGTGGCTGTGTATATTTTTCAATTACGTTTTTCAAGATGTTAGATGAATTGGTTTGTGGCAAATGTAGACTGTCAAACTTGCTGTAATGATAAAATTTGTAAAAATTTTCTCGTTTTTTTACATTTCATTAAAATAAATTAGAATAGTTAGTTGTTTAATATGTCGCAATTTTTTTTAACCGATTTTTAGTATCTCAGTGTAGGTAGAAACATTTTGTTCAAGTTTAGGGTATTCACTTAATGATTCATGCAAACCACGAGGCGTGTCGAAAATAGAAAGGAACTGTGGGTTAAACGTTACCTCCCAGGTTGGAAAGAACAACAGTTGTTGAAAACGAAAACCAAACGCGTCAAAATTAGCACGTTCATACATAGGACTCTTAGCATGTCGGTACGATTATACGGCTTTGGTGGAGTTTGCAAATGTTTGGCTATCGTGGCGAATCGAGTGAGTTGTTTTACTTTCTTGCTCTTATTTCATCTAAAACTCATCCGGTAGTCTGAAAGATGTCAATGTGTGGAACATGCAAAAACCTCTAATGAATTCAATTATCTTTAATTTCCTGTCAGACTGTGGAGCGTTGATGTTTATCTCTTTTTTCAGCGTTCAGTTTTTCCATGCACCGGTTCTTTGCGAAATACAAAAAAATTTGGTCAGGTGGGGGTCTGATTCGAGTGTTGTGCCCGTTCACCATCAAATGTGTTGAATGGGGCATACGTGTTAGTTATGAAAACAGTTTTCAAAATTTACACGAAAACTCTGCTTACCTTACCGATCGTGGTTGAATTTGATTTACAAACTTTTTCAAACTGCATACTTACACAAAATACTGCATGAATGAATTAATAAAACTTGGATGGTTGTCTGATCTTTAAAAAATCATCAAGTATAGAAGATTTTTATGTTTAAAGATATGTCTATATGTTTAATACGTTTTTATACGTTTCTTATAATGAGGGAGCAAATTGATTGAATTGAAGTGTAATTCTCGTGAAAAGTTGTACATAGATTCAAAAAAGGGTGTAAATTTCCTGATCCTATCAACATCAGGAAATTAAAAGTCTAGCCAACATTGCCTTAGGATATATGGCCAAAGAAAATGAATGAAATGGGAAAACAACGTGCTTCGTCTACACCCGTTGGTACGCTTGCTTAGTACAGCAAAAACATTTTAGATAGTAAAATAAGTAAATTAAATATTTATACATTTAACTACTATTTATATAATTCTGAGTTTGATCAAGCAAATCTAACACGCCTCCCACTGCTGGTAGGGACTAAATTATTCAAAATGTTTTGCGTAATCGTAACCTAAAATAATGTTAGACCTTCCCGATTCGCAGGAAGCGATGCGATTTGACGTGGTTTAATCGACGTTTTGCTATTCCGGTCATTTGATCTTACAGCACTCTCGCAGCCGTACCCTTGTTTTTTTTTTTTTTGGTTGAAACGACATGAAAACAAAAAAAAATCAAATGTTATAAAGGGTGAGAGGTCCGAATCCGCGGTAGGCACTTTTGAAAGTCGAACGAACATTCCATCGGCAAGCGCGTGCGTGCAGTGCCTTTCTCCTCCGAAGTTTCGCCCGAAGTTGTTGGCAGCGGGAGTGAGCCTTTTTTTCTTGTTGTTGTAAGCATTAGTGATCTAACAGCAAGAGGAGTTAAAGAGTCAAGATAATTCGTGTGTCCGCCGACAAAGTGAATAGCGTCGCCACTCCCGTCGCAGATCTGCGTGATAGAAGCGCCTGCAAGCCATTGCTGGTCCCGGGAGTGTATGTTGCAGTAGATACAAGCACTGCGCGCTTGTTAGTTTGCCATTACGCAGCTTCAATAATCGTGAAATTGTTTCGTTTGTCTAGCGGAAATTAGTTGCAAGCAGTAGTTGAAGGCGCAATGTGGTATTATGTTTGATCATAACATTGTTTCATTTTTGGGCTTTATTTTTGGGCTTAAAACATCCAGCATGCATGCCTGCTTCCAGCTGTGTTGCTTCTAGTTGGTGCAGAAATGTTGTACTTCGCAATAACTGTTCCTCGTTTGATTATGTTTTCAAACACGCGTCAATCAATCGTGCTTAGCTTTGTAATATGCATAGTTTACAAACGCCGCTGAAACCGTTTTATATTCGATTGCCAAGTTTGGTCTAAAATAACACATTCACACGTTTCGCTCGTTGATAGGCGGCTGCACCCGTCTACGCGTAACGGTCGTTCGAAACGACACAACGACTTCGGTGTAGGGTATGCACACGGTCTTTTGCGTGTCAGGGTCAAAGCAAAACATTGTCATTTGGCCATCCGCAGAGCTTCTCCTGCATCCTTCCATGCGTAGGTATACGCTAAGCTGTGTAGATTCCTTTGTTGAAAATTTTATTCGTTGGATGATTGAATAGTGGTGGACGCTGCCAGTCCACACAGTGCACTTCATCTCGTTCAAAATAGCTGGGCTATATTGGCATTTTTGACATTTTTGAAATGTGAAGTATAATAGTTACGTTTCTTGAATTTTATTTTTCAAGCCTGAAATTTCTGAAACGCTGTATTTTGAAACAAAGTACATCGTTGTGAATGTTAACTTTGATTGAATGGCTTCATCTCTTATAGTAATATAGTAAATATAGTAAATATTTTTTACGAATTTTCTTTAGTTTACAAACCCACTTGTATGCGTGTGTGTATTATACCATGGAAATCTTAAAGCTGTCAATACCGTGCTAAGATAGACCGCTACATGAAAGGTATACTTAACTAGAGATGCAAAACATCGGCTTGATGATGATCGTGCCGTTTTCGGAGGTATCATCAGCATCATCGGCATCATCGGCATTCGGTGAGAGTCGCAACTCAATCATTCGTGTACCACAGCGAAATGGAAAGGAAACCGCCCAGAAACCTGTTGCCCAAAATTGATGCTGTCCTCGAAAAGTGGCCGCTTTGTTCGTATCCACAGGCCGACACGGCGATAAGAAAGGCAAACAAGTGGCATATATATATATGCTGGCTTATTTTTGTTGTTGTTTTTTGTTTTGTATTCGGCGGCGTCTCCAGTCACATAGTTTATTTTTTCTCCCGTGGTCTGGCAAAATCAAGTTGAGCCACGGTTATATTACACAGCTTGCAAGGTTGGCCTGTGGTTAAGAAAAAAAAGAAAAAACGATGAAAACGAAAAACATCAAGTGAGAGTTGTCATTTTCGAAAACCGGCACTTCCCCTTAACTTCCCCGTCGTCTACCCGTTTTAAAGACCTAACCAAACCATCGACATGCGTAGATTTGTTTGCATATTTTTGTTTTGTTTTTGTAGGGTTTGAGTGTGAAAATGAGTTGAAAATATTGTTCTAACAAAACCCTAGCTGCGATGTGTCAATAAAGGCTGTTGGTAATCTAGTAACTAACGATATATTTGTTTAAGGACAGTTTTGACCAGTTTACGTGTGGGTAGGTCGTAAAATTGATGAGTTGTTTACTTCCGTCACGAAACGATCTTCGTACGGGGGAACGAAAACGTAAAGCTTTGCGTGGCCTCTTTGCCGAGGAGACAAGACTTAATTAGATCATTTGTTACGGTCGGTCCGAAGTGATCTAGTGATGGACGGCGGGTGTGTTTCGACGTGAAGTATCAAAGTAAAGTGCAAAGCGTACGTTACGTCGCGTTTATCTTACTGTTTCACGTTGACACTGATCGATCTGTCGCCGACATAATTTTGCGCGAAGGTTGTCGGGAGGTTTTGGATGAAGCCTAATTGATTATCAATAATTAGAGGCATTCGATTTTGATTTATTTCCTCGACACCCGCCTGTTGGCTTCTGCAGCAATGTTTGTGGTTTATTTTATGAAAATTTAAGTGATTTTACGATGCGAATATTACAAATGTTTTATACAGGATGAAAAACACTACGTAGCATGTTAACTACTCCTACTTGCCAGTAACGATAACATTTACGATGACAAGCTGTTATAGAAGCTAATGATTTTCGCTCATGAACGATAATAATGAGAATTGTTACATTAAAAATAGGTTATTTGCACTCTACCCCTTGGTTTCATCTGGTTTAATGGAGCAGTAAACTTAACGCAGCATCGATAATAGAAACGGCCGTAGAAAAACATTCATCTATTAGATATGGTCTTTAAGTAACCGATCTTCAATTGGCACTTGTGTCTTTTCCCAGCAGATTGTTTGAACAAGTTCAACAGCATTTTCTCAACCTAGTTAGCTTCTTAAGTACTCAAAACTGAAGCCTACTTGATGCAGATACTTTTATAATAAACTCGAATCAATACGGTTCGTTTGGATTCGTTAAAAGTGTTTAACGTTACTGTATCATAGTTTTTTCCCACTTTTTTGGAATGTTTCTAATTTTACCTTATTTCAATTATATTAAGGTTTGTACGAAGATTCATACATGTAAATCGTTTTCGTTTCTTCGCTCCTCAAACGATTTTGGTTCCTGAACGTTCTTCTAGTGTTCGATTAATCAAGGCACAATTAAAAGCACTCTTGTAAATTGTTCCAATTTCTATTTCCTCTTACATGAAACAGCATAAACACGAGTGCTTCGTTGGGCGTACAGGTTCCGTTCACTGAATTCGATCTATCCATCTTCAACACCGCCACCACCACCACCACCACCATCACGGCCAACAAGCGAAGAAGATCGATAGATTAGGTTCAGTTCGTGGCTAGCTGGAAATTGCGATCGGAATCGTTATTTATCTGCAAGTTATTGATTTAAGTTCTACGTGTTAGGGTTAATTACAATCGATTCACCACCGCATGCCGGGAAGGTAGAAGCACTTGCGGCTATACTGCTGCCGGACGCCCGGAAGTTGCGTTTTCCGAGCGAACGAAAATATTAAATAGAAGGAAACAGGAAGCAAAAGGGAGAAACTAGAATACATATCAACTAACGCTCACTGGACCATTGGCAAGCTTTTGTACGTAGCTCCCACAGGAAGTCACAGATGGTTTGTGCGTTGGATCGGTCGGTGGTCCGCTGAATGTGTTATTTACCTTACCAGGCGATCGAAACGAATGAAGCTTTATTTCTCTCGATTGGAAATGGAATGGGAAATCGGGCACGAACCGCGGACCGCAGCAAAAAAAATGTAACGGTTCTAGCGTGGTTGGTCAAATTACAAGCGATCAAAATAATTCATTTCTTCAGCGCACCGGCTCATCCTAATCCGGTTCTTGATGGAATGCGGAGATGCATGCCGAATACGGCCAGAAATACCGCTTGTGGCGAAAACATTGTAACACCATTTGTGCTGTACAATGTAGGAATATGTTTTGAGTACTTCTGAGTAGAAGTGCAATAGAAAGTTAAATTTACCAATTTTTAAGTTGATTTGTTAGTTCATTTCGAACACGAACGTCTAGCATTCTTTCTGATAGATACTCAAAATGTTTACTTACCCTCCCGCTTAGTGACCGCTTTCTTAGTCGGATATTCTCTAGTGGGGTTGGTCATTCGGGAACAAAAGCGAACTTTCGAAGCCTTACAACTGCGACAGCGTTCTTGAGTTACTTACCCGCTTTCGGTGCGTCCCAGCTCCAACCTGAAACGTGGAAAACGAATCACTTGCCGAACGACAATTTTACCGTCTTCTCAGGCCCTTGAAAACTCAAGTATATGTTGCGTCCTGGGAAGGTCTGCACGATTGCTGCCTAACCTTTGACCGTGTCGAAGTCCATTAGAACCGGTTGTCCTACAGTTGTCTCCCAGGCAAACAACAAAACCATGCCCAAGTCGATTTCATGCGAGCGCGGAGCGCGGGTCCGCTGAGGTTGTAGATGGTGGTTTCAAAATTTTCACGTGTTCCAGAGCTTTCGCTTCGGTCGGCTACGTTAGTTTCTTGAGCCACGAACGTGTGCTGCTATGCACCGTATGGTTCTTTGTAATCGATCCCTGAGTAAACGATTGTCCGTGTCACCGAGATCTGGAGCAGTTGGCGTATCGGGAGGAAGCACCTTAAGTGGCAGTATTTACCTGTGTGCATGCACGCTCTTCCACGAACGCAAATGAGCCAATTCGTTTCGAACCGTAACCGTGAGACCGAATTAGTTCCGTAGATTGTCCTGCTTCGGTTTCTTAATCCGTACTGTTGCGGGAGGGCCACCACACAAGTAGTCAGTAGTTTTAACTACCCTAAAACTGTGGAAGATGCTTTTTGTTTTCGTACTATGACTCCTGCTAGAGTATAGCGCATCTTAAATATAACTTTAGTACTATAATAATTTTTTAAGTAATTGTTCTTTTTAATTCAAAGATTTTTTTCCAAATGCATTTCTTATTCAAAAGGAATTTGTTTTACAATGGACTTTCTTAGGCAAACACAATCTCTTTCCTAGAAAATTCTTACAACATTCGACCCAATGCATAGTTCACATGCTAAGTGAGGATGAAATTCTTCAGAACTGTTACATAAATGCTATGTTGTTAAAAACAGGAATGCAAAATCCAAGGGAATATTTAATCGAAGCTGTTCCTCCATTCTTCTATTTCTCAAATCCTACACGTTTTCCTGCAATGTCAGTGGCCTGGCCGTGTCACGATAGAGCTAGACTCGAAAGGCATTCGACGATGCTCAAATCTACGCCATTTGTCTTCGAAATTCATACGGTACATCAGCGGTCGCGGCTGAAACGACGTCCGCTAAACCGCGGGGGATACAAATAAAAAAGGCCTAGGAGCCGTCGCTTTTGGAGTGATTTAAGTACTGCGTGCATTTTATGTGCATACCATGCCGGGGAGTCACCATTAGTTCCTGGTGCAGATCCGTTGCTTGAGCAAATGGGAGGCTGGAAGGGGGAAGGTGCTGCAACAAGCGAGCGGATTTAATTTGGTTCAGAACGTGATCGTCTCCCGCGAGGTCCGAACAGTAACGTCGGACGAGGCACGCGAGAATGACGATAATTGCAGCATATCTGCTGGTCTGCCGGTGAGATACGACCAGGCGGATACGTGTAACGTGTAGAATGGTAGGTTTGTTGGTTTTCGCCTCGGGAAGTTTGAGGTTTACCACCCGACTGCCGATTGTGATCGGATGCCGAAGTCGCGAGACCGTCAACTGGCAGAGCCTTGCGGGATGGATTTAAATCTCGCGACGCATAGAAAGTGTCTAGCGTAATTGATACTCTTCCCTTAGTTTCCCCTAGTTCTAGGAGACAGCTGCCGTGTGCGCACGACGATAGGGAGCGAGTGTTGTTAATGTTCTATTTTTAACGCCAGGAGGCTCACTCCAGTATTGCATCTGGTAGAAGTAGAGGTGGCACATCGCTACAACGCTAACTGCGAAAGTCGATGATCTTTGCCCGTCGGCCGATTCTTGATTCCAACGACCTATAATTACACGTCCTACCGCGTCAGTTAGCTGTTGAGGTAGCAAAACATACGATATATTTATATCCATATAGCAAAGCACGAGATTGAGAAGATTTTGAAACGTGGAGAATGATGATCTTTCCTAGATTAGAAATTTCCGAACACGAACATAAGTCATGTCCAATAATCACCTTACGGACAATTTATGTATTCTTTATTTTGAGATCACCAAACATGACTCAACTTGGCCTTAGACTTGCTGCGCGTAGTATACACAAAAATAGTATACGGAATAGGTTATTTTGCCCAAAAATAGATCGGCTTAGTACTTTGTTGTGACATAATTTGTTATTATGAATGAAAACTTTATCTGGTTTGGGTGGTTATTTATTTGTTCTGAACAATTATGCGATTCACCACATCAAAATAACATACAAATAGGTTTACCATACAACCATCACCTTATAATATTCCTTATCTCTGTTTATCTTTACAGCTTCCTATGCTTGGGTTCTGAAGGAGGATATACATTAAAGATGAAGTAAACCCCAGCCCACGGTGCTTTCGTGAGAAAGTGTGCGTTTCCGGTCATAGTGTGAAGCGCTTCGTCGGGGACGCGTTCTTATCACAACGTCATCCACCAAAATGGACACCATGACATTTGACGATGAGCCGCCACCTGAACCACGGGAAGGGTGGCTGCTTGTGCGTGTCTTTGTTCCCGAGCTCAACGTCCACAAGAGTCTCCAATTTCCGTCGGACAAGATCGTGTGGGACGTGAAGCAGCAGTGTCTCGCTTCATTGCCCAAGGTGAGTACAGCCAAAATACACGTTCTAGTTGCGCGAATGGCAGCCGAAAGTGGCATTGTATGCATTGTATGGTGTTTTGCGATGCATGGTGGTTTCTTCCTGGTTTCGTGAGTCCGTCTTGAATGACATCCTATCTGTATGCTATCTGTCATCAAATGGTCCGTAGCATAGCAAGCTCGCATGTTCATTCGTTTGTTCGATAATCGACCCGAACGACCTTGCAGATCGACCCATGTCTGCTCGAATCTTAGCAGGTGTCTACCGCTCCAGAATGATAAGCTCGTATTCTTTCAAGGAAGTTACTGATATCAATCTACTTACTTGTCGCATGTTTGGAGTTTTGTATGAAATGATTGCTTTTATCGCGCCTTAAACTTGACATCGTTTGCTACAATCGATCATTCATTCCAGCAAAGCCTCAAACATAATTTCATATTTTGTCGGATAGAGCCAGACACGGCCAGTATGTTCACAGTTCTACCAAAAACAAATTATATCCATCGGGATGGATGTGCTCACTGACATCGTAGATTTCGTCGTGCGCCAGTTACAACTTTGTGGTAATTTTTTCTAAAGACTAATAGGGAGTTTTAAAATAAAACATAGTTTTCATATATGCGCTGCTTAATTAAATCCATTTCGTATGGATACTTTGCTATAGCATCTGAGTTTTTTTACCAATGCTTTCTTCGGATAAATGATAGTGCTAACAAACTTCTCACTCTCTTTCTCATCTTCAACGCTTCACGGAAGATATATTCCCGGGTTTCCCTCGAACATAAACAGCTACTGCCGTTTTAGAAGAGCGTTTCGATGCTCCAATCGGTTTATGATGGCACTTGGATGCACTCGTACGATGCTGCCGGTTAGAAAAGGCAACCTTTTTCAAACACATGTGAGCATCCCCGGAGAAACTTGCTAGGTGTGAACCAGACGTCCAGAGTCCAGAGAAATCTTCGGCGAGATGTTCGGAAGCCTATTTGATGTGTTATGTGGCATTGATTCCGAAGATCTATTTCTGGTCAGCGTCCATCGCTTTTGTGCCTTTCGATTCGCTTCACAGCATAATACGTCTGGCGACCTGTTGGTTGGCCGCATGGTCCGACGGCGGAATGCAAGCGTCAGAATCGCGGTCACCGCGTGTTTGACTAGCGATGCAGATGCTGCAGGTGGGCGCAGGAATGGCGGAAGCGCATACATCCAACGAGCGCGCTTAGACGGCGTTTGAGGTGATGGAGAAGACTTACTAGCCGTGCTGTTTGGAAGGGGAAGACTCGATGAAGAAGAAGCCCGCTAGAAAAAGGGTCACTTAATATGGTCCCGGACTCGCATGGGCACGATTTTATACTTATCGAGCCGAGCGAAAACCGGGCGAAACCGTATCAGACCGTCAGACACTCATCACTCAGTGAGGGAAACATTTGAGGTATTTTAACTTTTATTGTTTTCGTCGGGCTCTTTGATGGGAAAGGAAATCGCCGAAGGGAAGGTATGCAAGCGTATGCTTCTCTCCGTGGATCACGAAACGGAAGCGTGCTTTTCACCACCCAGCGAGCGACATCCGAGGATATAACTGTATTTTACTAATAGTCGGTCAGGTTTTATGACAAGAAAACTAACAGCTTTGGTTGAAGAGAGTAGCATGGTGTTTTGAGCACATTTATACATTGGTTTCCTATTGCAAATACCAAACAAACTCATAAAATCAAGCAAATAAACAAACAAAATACAAATACAAAACAAACTCATAAACTCTGGGCAGTGTTTAGCGCCTACGGTATTGATTCTACCTGATAACGCCGTCATGGATATGATTGAAAAGCCATCAGATTCAAATTTATTTATTGAAATTAAAAATCATTTTTTTCTATTTCCCCATGGCTGTTTTGGGTTCAATAAATATCAATTCCTTAGTGTTGCTTTACTATCGGTGGTACTCTGTTGACTAACGATAGGAAATAAAATGTGGATCGTATTCCATCGGTCTAGATCCAGTTCCAGAATTGGGGTACACATTCTCCTAGATGCGTCAAGATTCCGATCTTATTGCAGGGTAGGGTATTTGAATATGTCATGGATGTACCTTGATGGGTGAACCGGAAGTGAAAGGAGCCCTCGTATAAACAGATGTAAAATTTTGAACTAACATTGCAAAACAAACAAAACATGTGTTATTTTGTAAATACTAAAAAAATGGTTGTAACTACAACATCCAAGATAGGCAATCAACAGTTGATCTCAATCCGCATCGGCTCGATGAGTTCATGCTGTTACGTCTGGATGTACGATGAATTTTCATGGTATCAATGAAGGTACGAAAAAAGCAAATGCGCAGCCGCGAGACGATGTGCGATTGGATTGAATTTTTATCCACTCACGTCACGTCCCTTTGCGTGTATGAAATACCTCAGAAGCGCGCTGGTCGCCTTCGCCGCAAATATTGACCAGGGCTTGGGTTTTTGGCTTTTGGTGGTGCCACAGTTGATGGTGGCGTTGTTGAATCGCTGCGCGCTAGTCCCCATTGATCGTTGGTGGAGCGTAAAAACGTAATCGTTGAAACTGCTGGAAGTCCGTTGGCTGCTGCCGCCAGCAACCCTTCTTGCCACACCACTACACCACCTTCGCCATCATCGTCGTCAAGCACACAGCATCGATGATTGTACGTACGTACGTACGGCTCCATACCGAAACCGGCTTGGAATGCGGGCCAGCTTCTCCAAGCACACCAAATTCACCAATACTTACTCGCCATCACACGTACACACACACACACACACACACACACACACACATGCTCATGGACTGCAGAGCCTGCTCTGTTGGACATTAACTCTTTCCAGCGAGCTTTTCGAGTGATGTGGTGTGCGCATGGCAGCGGCGGCGGGTTTGAGGCTACGTGGTTGGAAGGTAGAGTTTTTGAAAACCGGTTTTCGGTTTGAATTTCCGTTGTTCTGTTTTTCGCTTCGCTCAACCATCACACAAACGTTCGCGTGAAGCGTGGCCAATCGATGGCCGTTGGTCATGTCGCGCCATGTAAGTGTGCGCGAGCCCGTGCGCCAGGTTTCGCAGTTCGACGGACGGTCGTGTGTGCAACGCGGAAAAGAGAAATGGGTTAAGCTACACGGGAGTAGCTCTGAAATGTGTGTCTCCTGACCAATCTGGAGGTGGTGGTGGTGGTGGTGGTGTTGTTGGTGTGGATAGGGCTCTTTAAGCGGCCAAGTGCAACGATTTGCTAATGCTATCTGCGGGCCAATGGGCCTAAGATGTGTGGTGAGAGAAAGAAAGAAGGTGGAATTCGGGCGGCCGTCCATCCAGCGGCCGAACGTTTGTCGTAGAAGTTAGTTGTGGATGTATTTGTTCGGGCTGCCAGCAGACGCAGGAACCCGTTTCGTCCGGGTGGCGATGCGAATCTGACGAATTGGCATAGTCTCGGTCAAATACCCTCCTACGTTCCAACGGAGGGCTGAAAAAGAAGAAAGAGAGAGAGAGAGAGAGAGAGAGAGAGAGAGAGAGAGACTGGATTTTTTAAAATCCAACCCGCTAAAGCAAGCTTTCGCGTTTGGAAGTTTTTTCGCATGTTCTGGAAGCCTTTTAAATATTTTTCACCTAAGTGTGTAATCATACTTACTTTGAAAACAAGGTTGTATAAATAATAGAAAGCCCTTCTATGGAACCATTTATTAGAGGTCAACAGTTTTCCCCGCTTTTCGTGAGCTTTAATTTTACCCTCGATAAAGAATTATCTCAAAATTTGTTTTTGTTTTCTTTCTTTCGTTTCGATAATCGATCAGCAAATTCTGGGTCACCTCTGCCTTGTCCCTACGCTGTTGGTCCGCTTGCTCCTGGGGTCGATTAAGCCTTTCTTGCGTCCGTTCTATTGAAGGTTACATGGCGTCTCAGGGGCATACTTTTCCGCTGTCCCATGCTTTGGCCGGGGGGAAAAATCCAGATACCTTGTGTTCTGGCGCAAATGAAATTCGATTTCCTTTCTGCCTGCCGGTTCGACCTTTCTGCAAGAGACCGTCTCACGTCTCGACCGTTGCGGTACCGTTGCAGTGGGCCGACTCAGATAGCCTTTCTCTAGTCGCCCTTTCTTTTACTTGTGAGCCGAACGACAGCAACCGATCGAGTATGGTCGCGAAGTCCGACACAGTTTTTCTTCATTGCGCGCGCGCCTCGAGCAGCCCTTAACTTTGACGGGTTTGTTGTTTCGTGATAGTTGACTTGCGATGTACCACGTACACAGCATGTTTGTGGAATCGCTTGCCCTGCTTGCCAACCGCGGCCTCGGTATTGTTCCTTGGCTAGTGACGATGGGAAGTGCTCGGGAACAGCGATGGCAAGGATGGGGCGGAAATTTAGGCCGTGAAGTTACATTTGCTCTATAAGCGCCATTTATGTTCTTCCGTATCTCTCGCCTCGGCGGGTGAGATATGTTCAATTCAATGGGCATAGATTGGGTTGCTCGTTGCGGCAAGTTGCGGCGTTATTGGAAGCATAATTGGTGTGATACCGATAAGATTTATTGTCCTGCATTCTTTTCGTACGTTTTATAGCTATTTATGGGATTTTCGGAATGTTTGGATGTGTCGCTCTAAACGGTTTCCGCTTCGTTGAGCAGCGAGTTATTAAAAACACAAAATCAGGCGCAGAATCACACTTTGCAGAACAATTTTGATGCAATAGATTTAAACCACGTCACATTTACGGCACAGCAAAAGCTGTTGTTTCATAGCTAGTTTGGAATGAGAGGCACAATGTTGCGATTACTCCACTTCGCTAACGGTTAATGGAAAACAGGCGGTCAGTTTATCTAAGGAACCGTTTTTTCATCGCCCATATCCATAACACACGCTGATTGCTTACCTGCTCACAATACCAGCGAATGTGTGAAAACAAAATTAATAAAATCCCTATTAGCCTCTTTCAACCTTGCCACCATCGCGCTTGGTTTTCGTTTTATCGAGCGAAATGAGTAAAAATAGCGGATTTCGCAACGCGTGTGGTGCTTTATTGGGTATTGTGTTTCGTTTTGATTTTTGATGATAGGGTTTACTAGGGTTTGGGTAACTATTGCTATTCAATGATCTCGATCAATGAGATTTTGCACTTAATATTTTATAAACTTGTATACCATTTTACCTTTTTTTTTGGTAATGTTGCATTTTTTTATTTCTCAAATCTTGTTATCGTTTTTTATTGTTTTTTTCTCAAATCATTTTTATGCATATTGCAATATTTTTTATTATTTATTTTATACCTTTATTTTGAATGAACTTTATTTTGTATCATCTTTTATTAAAAGATTCTCTAACATACAACAATACTTCGACTTTTTCATATGATAGCATGTACAAAACAGTTTATTTTACGCTCCATATAAGTAAGGCAAATTTCTACATTTGATGATAAGATGAGTTGTTATATGTTTTAATTACATGATCTATTTCGTTTAACGTTTTGTGTTGGTGTACATCGATGTTGATGTCTTGAACGTTCATTCCAACAATCGTCGGCTGATGCTGATGCGTTATTCAACTCGGTGGCACAATAGGTGGCCTATTGGTTTTGGGTAAGATAGATAATGTTTTTTATTTTTTTTTATTTTTAAAGTGCATGAAAGAGTTATGATACCATTATAATGCCATTAAATATAAATATTATACCAGGTGTAATTCAAGTAGATTATTTAAAAATATCTTCTGTGTGTAGTGATTTAGTGTATAATTTTTGTTATTATTGCATTATGTTTGCCACCACTTTGGCCACTTCAAATTATTTGACAATCAGAATACCACTTCCATGTAGTCTTTGATACACAATCTGATTGTTTGTGATTTTTCATCGTGTACGTGAGTATTTTTGATTATAAAAAAAAATTTAAAAAATACTAGCACAAGTCGTCTAAAATTTCTATTGTCAAAAGTCAGCTCCAAATACCATGTGGATGTTGACCTTCGTGCTTGGATGCGATAAGCTACGGAAGGATTATTTAAAGCATTATTACTCACAACATTTGCGTATGTCACTTTTGTCGTACATTGTGCATTTAGTATGTTTAAGTAAAACTAAGCTGAGGCTTTCGTACGTCTGGTGTTGCATTCTACGACTTCCGATCACAGTAGACTAATGTAAAAATTCTTAGCACTTAAAACAGACAGTCAGATTGATAAACTAGTAAGCAAGCATTAGTAAATAGTTTGGCAAAATTTAACACACAGTTACTGAGGCCGCGGACGCTGTTTCAACAAATCACACATCATTTAATGTCAGCGCCGGATGTATTCAATCAAATCAATGCGTTTCAACGCTCACGACATGAAGTAGAACGTGCAGGGGAGATAGAAGCCGTTCTTCCATGATTGCCCTGGGAATTGAATTTATCAGCGTGAGCGAGCTCTTTTGTTTTCATACCTTTCAACACATATGTAAATATAAATCTTCCTATTTACTGTTACAAAAAATATATGAGCACAGTACTAATGAAGTTTTTTTCGTATAACGTTGTTATGAATCGCACATACTCCAAATTGTGGATGGAAATTGTATTCAAAGAAACGCAAGATTAAAATTCACTGCACATTCTAATACACAATGCTAATCCAAACGAAATCATTACCAATGGGCATCCATTACCAGCAGTTTAATGTTTGTACGTACATAGGGTGTTGGTGTGATCGATGATAACTCATTAGAGGAACTTTCCTAACTAAAGTCTGACGTAAAATAAAATTAAAATGGAACGTGTTGATTTCATTACTACTTGCTTTCTCACCCGGTCCTACAAACGACCACGACTGGTTTGTTACCTTTCCCTTTCCGCCTTGTTTATCCTTCTTTTCCTTATCTGACCCCTAATTGCATGCCTTTTTCCGACTTGCAAGCGGGGGATAATTGATGTACCGAGCGAGCTAATGATCGGGACAATCACGTGTAGCGCATTGAATATATTACTGATGCACAATAATTTAGGTACAGGTTTAAAATAGAGAGATACTTCTTCGTGCAATTGTGTGCGGATGTTTTTATAGCATTGCCATTTAAAGGGATAGCTTAATTTCTTGAATTGTTCCTATCGTAGACGACATTGAATTGATGGTTGGCAAGTGGTGGCAATAGTGGCTTGCGAGCGAGGTGTTGACATGTCGCACTGTACTTATCGTACATGCATCGTGAGACGTATTACGCAAACGAGTGCATATGGTCGCATTCGTCCGTAAACTGCAAAAATCTCCACTTAACCATGTCGTCATGCAGCGCACATGCCTCGTGTTTCTACCCTTAAGTTTACGGAAAATCCCAGCACAAAAAAAAAACCATGCGTAACAGCCGCCAGCGGGGTTGAAGTGTGCCGTCGGCGAAACGAGAGAAGGACGATTGTTGACGGTGTCCATATCCGTCATAAGAGGACACGTAGCAGGATTGTGTGTGTTTTTTTTTTCATTTATTGCGCTGAGCGATCGAGCAGGGAAGGGGGAGAGTAGTCATGCGAATATGTGTTTCAGGCACAATTTATTACCGTTTTCAGAGTGGCATAACCGGTCTCTGCTAAATTTGAGTACATACCACCGGGGTGAGTCGTTTGAGCGATGCAAAGCGTGCGGTGTGACTACTATGGCATGGCCAAAGCGGTCATCTATACCTGAATATCTATAAATCTTGCACAATTCAGACATGCATTTCAATATGGACTGTGAAGTAGAATAGAAGTTGTTTTTTTTTCAATCTGGTTACTTTATCGAACATGGACACGGGGAAGTTTCTGGACAAAATCGGACTTCTGACGTTCTGAAGTGACTTCTGTCTTAAAGTGTGTGTGTGACAGTTATACTACACATTTGTTTTAAATTATCCACGTTACAACAATAGTAGTAGTATCCATGTATCCACCAATTTTAATCTCACGAACACACCAGATACTTTATTTATATAGTATACAAAGCAGATACATTATGCGATGTATTACTACATCTGCTTAACTACGAAGCACGAATGATCGATAGTGTTCCTAGCAAAATCTAGTTTCAACACTGTCAGCATGGGATCATCAACATCAACAACGTACGCGATAGCCACGCTGGTCGAGAGCTAATGACTGAAGCAAGCGGCAGGTTTTGATGCAGATGTACTTTGCGGGGAGCTAGCGCTTGCTTAGCAGAGTAATTGCAACATCATCAACATTTGCTGCGCCAGTTCCTAAGGATCATCTCACACGGGGGTACGGTCTTCATTATTGGTCTGACATTGAACCCTGCTCGGGTACTTTTGCGCGTGCGTTGCGGCAAACTTCGCACACTCAGAGAAGCATGATCTCGAAGGGTATTGCTTTGCAGAGTTTTTTTTTTCGCGGTGTATGCCAGCAATAATAGACAAGATAACATATGAACCAAGACAGCAAAGCAGTTTCGAAGTTTTGTTTTGAAATCGTTGGTTTGTCTCATTTACCCTAGGAACATCTTAACGGTCATTGTTGTAACCGGAGTGTCCGCAGAGTTACCGTATCATCTGCACAATCCTCGCTGATGATAGCGGTTCTTTTCTTGCTGATATTAGCATCGTATATAAGTCGGTTTAGTAAAAGTATCATGGCCTTCTAAGAAGTAATCATAAACTGGTGACACAGGCAACATTAAACGCTAGTTTTCAAAACCGTTTAGATTAACCAAAGAACAATCTTCTTCAGCGCAAAGATCTGAATTGGGTTTGGTTTACTAATGACATTCTTTCGTATTCTTTTGTATTAAGTTTTATGATTTTTCTACAGAAATATTCCTCCAATGTACAGGTATTTACGATATTGTTATTAATTCAATTTTCCCACCATAGCTGCAGTGTCACATGACACCCTCTAGTCTAGGTGAAATAAACTGTTTTACCTAGTTACTTAAGCTATGCTCGCCATCTTCGGGAAGGTAATGGTTGAATATCTTGGGTCGATTGACTGAACACTAATGATTCACCACGACGAAAAGCCTGTCTAGCATATCATATTAAGACTTTCAGTGACCTGAAAGCGCACTGCACCACCGTCACAACCACCTATTATCGCGATCGAGAAGGTTAATTTAATAAGAGTGAAATGCGATGCATGTGAACAATCGCCCCCTCTCTGTCTCATGCCCACTACTCAGATGTGGCGGAGAATTTTGGTCGTGATTTGTACGTTTGCTGCTTTTTCTTCACACTACTGCTGTTGCGTCCGCTGGCATCCGATGTACGGTGTAGTACTTACTTGTTGTCGCTCATTGTCGGCAGCTACAAGGTATGACCTCGAAAGACAGATTAAACTAGGCTAACAACAGCGCTAGACACCCATTTTGCGTGCTACTGGCCGACGTGCGGTCTGATAGATATTATATTAGTGAAGCCGAACACATTCGCATCAAGACCGCTGTTGTTGTGCTTCTGCTACCTTTGAGCCGTGATAGCTTTTTTTGTTGGTTTGCCTTTCCCTTACGGGAGGATTGACTGTATAGAAGCGGCGATCTAACACAGCGTTAAATTATGAAGAGTTCGTTTCTGGAGCATCTAATCGGAGATGAATGAACCGTGCTCTGGATAAAACTATCGAGATTGAACTTTTTTTTTACTTTTAAACATTGACTGTACCTGAACGGCGGCTCAGCTGACCGATTTGATGCTTGCACGGTGTTGAAAGCTTATTGAAGGACAGGTTTCGATGCGTTAAGTATTCTTATTCAATTTATTTTCCCATTGGCTATGGAACTTAAACAAAACGATCTTAAACTATCATTTTGCCATGTATATGGAGCGCATACTCCGGAAACCTGTGGTCAAAAATACATTCCCGCTCCCGATGGGTGTAATTAATTGTTTCTTCCATCTTCTAACTTTGATTTCTATTCTTATTGGGCTGCTCCTTTAAACGATCGATGCACATTTTCTCCCCAACCGCGCTAAACAAAGGACCATTGTGACGGAAATGTCAGTACGGAAGCTCGTCTTCCTGCAGGATGATGTTCATAGAACCGCAGGAAAACCAATTTGTGGTTTTTGACGCATGGGGGAGGGAAGGAAACCATATACTCCTCATCGCTGACGTTGAGATCGGTACAGTTCAAACGAGTATCCGCTGGCAGAACCGAACCGTGTGACACCGTGGGATAGTTAATATTTCAATCATTTCATTTCCGCTGTTTTGCACAATGCTGTCAGTGGTCGTCGTTGTCGCTGTGTTGTGGTGGTAAATGATTGTATGCACGATTGTATGAGAGCAAGGCCAGTGGGCAACTACTAATATTACATAAAACTATGAGTAGCAGTAAATATGACCCATAATTCTATTCAAGTGGATGCATTAGAATGTGTTACTGATTTGCTTTTAGAATGATAGAAACATTTGATTTAAAAAATTGTTTAATAAAAAGACTTTTTAGGAAACATTAATTGAAAATCGTTTATCAGCACTCTGCTTACAACAAGACAATCGTCGCAGTTTCTCCATATTGAATGTAAATATGCTGATGAAAATATGCTATGCTTAAAGCTCCATGTCAGGTTCACCGAACGATGTGGTAAACAATGTTTACAACACACAGCTCATGCGAAAATACAAATGACCTGCTGAACATAAAAGGGGATTTAACGTCCCACCTGAACCCTCCAGATGAACAATACCTGTGCAATTGTGGGCTCTTTTACTACAATCTCACGAGCAAGATGATCAAGATGAACCGGAACGATGCTTCTTACGTCCGACGAATGTCTCGACAAAGACCATGCACTAAATTTGCAACGGTAGTCGAAACGGACGGAACGTACGGAAAGAGAAAGCTTCATGTGCAGCGCAAACAGTTTTAAACGAAAGTTTAGACTGCTTTCTTACGATTAGCTTCCTTACATTTGGTTGAGGGGGGGGGGGGGGGGAGGAAAACAGTACTTGAATTTGCTGAATGTAATTATCTCGAAGCTCGGTGTGTAAAATAACCGTTATAAATCTGATAGTTGGCATTTTTGTGATCATCGCCATGAGGGGACGGTATAACGTTCAGCTTGAGCGAGTAAAATTGTAAACGTTTTATGCTTACGCTTCAAATTGAACCTTCTTATTTCGCTTTCGCGTCGTGTGCTCCTGCGTTCCATAGCTCACATCTCTGATACAAGCCGAGGGCGTTTCCGGAGGCCGGCTGCTAGAGCTTACTATTGTGGAACGGGTGTTACCCCGGGTGTTTTTGATGCAGAAGCCGTTGTTGCGCTGCTATCTGACCACAGCGTTTCCCACTGCAATCGTTAGAGCCTTGGGTAATCTCGAATCGTTTGACCCTTTTGAATTGGCACCGATAATTAGTGGCCGTAAAGTAGCAGGAGAAAAATTAAAACTGCTCATAAACAATCCCAAAGTGTTCAACGGAAGTTCCCTTCTCTGGAATGAAGGAACTTAATGCGATCAAGCAGCACAAAAACGCTGCGATAAAGGTTATTTAATCGTTTCTAATTAATTTATAGTTTTCGTAACATATAGTATACGATTGGATCGATAATTTGAAAAGTCTGTTTGCTAGAATGCATTTTCGGACTGTTGTGAAACTTGTTCGTTATGAGATCTAATCACGTTTCGCAATCCACATGGTGAATGTTCATGTCCAGATATGTTCAACTTAGTTTAAACTTTTGATATTTGAATTTAAGAAACTTTTTAATTGAATAAAAAAACTCACCAATCACTGGTTACTTTTGGATATTGCATATTATTTCGAATGTTTCAACTGTATAAAGAACATTGGTATGAATACAGGCAACGAAGATAAAAAATGAAGGATATTTCATTACATACGACTTATCTAGTTACAAATTACAATTTTATCTTTATTTGATGAGAGCATTGAAACAGTGTCTCTGTAGGTCTTCCCGCACCATTGCACAGCAGCAGCGCCTTAGACGAAATATAAAAATAAGGCACAAAACGATGCGCTTGCATAAGTAGCTGCATGAATAAGTAATTTTGTTACTTTTCTTTTGGCGACGACTTTCTTCCCATAACGTACGTTGACTTTTGCCGGTCTCTAGAGATATTTTTATCGGCAATTGCGATTTTTTCATCGGCCTGTCTGTTCCCGGGGTACACGCATGGTTAACTTACAGACGTGGAACGAGCGGTTTGTCGCGTAGATGTAGGTTTTTTTCTTCCGCGGTATTTGAAAAGTGGGTCATGATCAAGTTGGCGTTTTGTTTTAGATAAACAACACAAGTGAAAAAAGCGCGAGATGAGCTAAATAATAAAGAAAAAAATTGGCAAAATGATGGCATTATAGCGGGGCTGTTGTACGGCGGAATCTTAATTGTAAAAGAGCATATCCTTTTAATTGTATTCGATTCGATGGTAAATTAACATTGTTCTTTTTTCTCTTCATTTCTTTCGTTTTAGGTAAGTCACACGGGATAGCTCGCAGACAATATGTAGCAGATATTGAAGCATGCAAGACCTCGAGCCTTGATTTCTAACCTCGATATTACTCTGCTGTACTCTTATAATCATATGTGAACGATGTAGTGTTAATTACAAGTGAGATACTTTAGCCGTTGATGTGCGAGAATTCCACATCCAAGATTATACCGCTGGTTTGAGTAGCATTGCTTACTTAAAAAGAAACGATGGGCCGTTGAAAATTGTAAAGTCATTCAATTTGTATACTTATGGTTCAAGATTTTAACAGCTGGCCTTTATTAAATCTTATATGTTTAACAGAACAACAGCCGTGTACGGGGTTCGATCGAATGTTTCAGTCCTTCAAATTGAAAATAATTATTGGTCGATTAGAGTAATTATAGACTCGGGCAGCACCGTAAACGTATGTCAGCTAAACTGTTGCACTGCTAGCAAGTGACACTTTAAATGACATTGTTGGGTGTACGCCGTAATGTCGGCACCGGTTGAAGTACGTGATTTGCCGCTTGGTGGTTATGGAATCATTTGTTCATTACTGTTTTTTTTTAATTCTTTTTATCAACTAATTCACACCTTGGGTTAGTGCCAACCTTGAAGTTAAGTAACTTTGTTTTTATTTACTCGTTGACATTCTGAACGTAAAATTCTAAATGCTGTAAATATCTTACTGTTTACGAACCAATTCGCTGTCATCAAATATACGATGTTTTTGGCTTACATCATCCATAGACTGAATGATTTATTCAATAGGTACAGTGTTCGAGCTTAATTGGACAAACGGGTGACATGCATAGAGTATTTTAAGCAGATGGTATGGATAGCCGGTTGGGATGCAAGCCAATAAAATTGAAAACGGAAAACAAGCGATTATGATTGATATTCGTCGAAAAACTTAAATATTATGTTAATGTTGAAATTATTTGTTTGCTGCATTGAAATATTGTGTGCACCACGATTTGAATCAAGAAACAAAAAATTAAAGAAACATATTAATTTTTTTTTACTATCATCTATTCTTATGTCGTGTGAAGCAATTTGTACAAAAGGATGTTTGGAAAAGCACACTCTTATTGCTTTTTTTTGCTGACAATGCTATAAACCACCGACTGCACCGACTGAACAAATGTTGGTCAGTAGATGAGCGTTGTATGCACAACTGTCCTAAACATTCAGTCTCACAGTGTCAGGAGACACTGCGTCGCTGTGCAGGCGTTTTTGAAAGTTTCAACCATGCACCATGCCATAGGATGGCAATAGCGGCGCGTACTGGAGACCAAATACTATTAGGTAATCACATCTCTTGACTGGTGCAGTATCTCGTGAACTCCGAATTCCGTCGGAAAACACGAGAAAGCCGCCAAGAGAGGGATGAAGAAATCACCTTGAGAAGGCCAGCCGTGGGATTTCGCACGATGTTGTTTTTTTTGTATGTCCCTCTCTCGCTTACTGTAGCCTACTCCCCCCCGAATAAAATACAATGGGCCTATTCAATTCATGGCAGGCTAATGTGGTCTAATGTTTTTCAATTTAAGCATTGCTACAACATAATTTAGCGTACAGGTGCTCACGTTTAGTAGGAAACGGGCCATGCAAAGGCAACGCAGTTGGTGATTTAAAGCGGTTAACACATTTTGGATGGCAACAAATGCACATACTATTCATCCCTTCGGACATTAGTGTGTGGTGGTTATGTTGAGAGCACAAACACTTCAGCCGATTGCTCCGAGTATGGTTGCGTTTCTCTATTTATGCTCCTTCTCACATATTTATATCTTCTTTTTCGACCTTTGGATGCCTTCGCTCAAAGAAAACGCATCGTCATCAATCCTATCATGACATAATGCGACAGTCGCCGCATTGTAGTTTGATGATGGAGAGTTTCGGACTTTGAAGAATTTCGTGCCGGTGTGGGTGTGATGCTATTTGTATGGATATCATTTCTTGGCTATAAGTTTTGAAACTGTGTGCCGCAGTCCAACGCTATTCGGAATCGAGGTCAGGTGAAGTGATTAATACGTATTTGGATACAAAACCAAATGATATTAGAATCTAAAAGATTTTAATATTCCATGTTGCATCAAGAACATCCATTTCCCAAGATCATTATCGTCAAATAAACGGTGAAAAAAGGAAATAGTAAATTTAATTGTGTGTTGAAAATTGGATTTAGTTCTGCATTTTTATTATGGTAGCAAATTCAATTTCAATGGTATTTGTTGCAGTAGTGCGGGTGGCGAAGTGGTATTGATTATGGGCCAGAATCGAAGCAATTGCGCATAAAATCAAACTAGCTTAGTTGTCACTCATTATCATGTTGATCAAATCATTTGCGTCATCAGCGCTGTTACATCAACGAGAAACCTTTTTTGCTTCATATGGGAGATTATTTACTCACTTTTACCTATTTATCATCTTAGCTACCAGCACCGCGAACTGGATCAATCAAATCTTAGTTCTAAAGACACAAATCTGTGACGGATGATTCATTATGACATATGCTGATCAGATGAGGGAATCTACATGGAGAGACTAACGACAGGCTATAAAAGGCCACAGCTAACATTGGACTTCGCAAGGATATCCCCCAATTCTTGAGATCAGCATTCGGACTGCGGAAACATCATGTGTTCGATGTCAATGACAGACAGTTGGTCGGTTTCGTAGAACTTGTTGGTCGATTTCGGTTTGCTTCAATTGCCTGCATCGGTACCATGTTCGCAGGTAAACCAGTTTGACTGACTGTAGGGAGTAAGAGTGATGTTTTGGCGACAATCCGACTGGTTTTAACCGTCCGTCGGTCACGATGCTGCTATGGTCCAACATTTGCCAGATAGAATGCCGACGACTACACCCAGCTGCTAAATCAAGCATCGAGAAAAGCTCGACGGTGCCACGCCACCGTTGACCCTTTTCTTAACGTCGGACAGCTGTGGATATCAAATGTTGGGATTGCTTGATCGGATTACCGTTTGCGTCATTCGGAGCAACACAGTGTCTACAAGACCGAAACTTGTTCCTGTGCTCAACGAACTCAAGTAACAGACATTTTGGCTACCACGCTTTTTTACATCCCAAATCCACCTGCGCGCTGCCTCTCAGCGTGTACAAAATTGGTTGCTGTGCACTGATTCGTCACTAATCTACCGTTTGTAGCAGGCGTGTCAATGTTCTTTGTGTATTTGTGCTTGGATACAGCTGAGGTAAAGAATAATTTCTACCCACCATCCACCACCGTAAAGATTGTCGAGAAAACCGGAACAGTTGGAGTTCCTTTGCTCTTGCTGCGGATCTGCAACGATTCGCTGGATCGTAAGAAACTGGATTAAAATATTGATCTGAACAGCGACGAGGAGGACGTGCGTTGGAAGTGAAATAGAATTGAGCAACCATAAATAATTCATTCATATCTTTTGTTTTTTTTTTGTACCAATCCAGTAAAAAATGTAGCCAATCTATGCTATTGCCAACATGGCAACAAAAATAATTTATTCGGTTCCGAATGGTGTTCATTCAAGTGAGATGCCTTTACTTTATTATTAAATCATCCAACTAGATAGATGCTTCCTTTAATTATTCTGAAGGACACTGTCGAAAGCAATCGAATATGCTTCTAACTGCACAAAAATTGTGTTTTTTTATCGTTGTACACAGCGTTGGTTGCCTAGCACAGCAAGTTGGTCTTATTGCAAAACGGCGTTAGTGCTGTGTCGAGAAATTTTCGGGATGTTTGAGGTTCACACAATAACGAACTTTACTGTTTACTTTCAACTTCCGCCGTTGTCTCCCTTATACCCCATTCTGGTCTTACCTCAGAACATAAGCTCTGATGATGGTTGTTGATATTCGCTAGTGTTGGGTATTTATAGCTGAAGAATCGACCAAACTCAAAATACACCATCCGACGGTAATGCGCACTACCTCAAAAGTTTGAATTATTTATCCACCGTCTATCCGATCTCGTGCGGTTGGCATAAATATATATATCAAACATCATGCACTGTGTTTTGATAGTTTTTATTTCGTTGACCGTCTAACAATGACGAAGATTTAGCAGGTTTGGCTTCAACACGAAGTATTTATTTTTCTAGTAGATGACCATTGAATGAAAAAGTGCGAACCATGTCATATCGTAGCGGATGCGTGGTTTGCCAATGTGTCTTTTTTTAGTTTTACATCCGTAATGGTCCCGGTTTTTGTTCATTCAGTTGCATTATTCAGGTTTTCATTCTTAATGTATTCGTAATGAATCGACACATCTAAACACAATAAGTATGCCATGGCTTTTTTTGCAGTTGCATCTATTTTGATACAATAGTTTTTTTTTATCAAACACGATTGAAATGAATAATAAAAACTGCAATGATCGGTGTGCAATATTTGACACGCCTTTGGGTGCAATAAAACACAATTAAAAATGTTAAGATAGCTCGTATTCAACTTGGCGGACGAATTCTTGTTGTATAACGCTTTGTTCATCTGTGAAGTGTCGTGAGAAGGCTTCGAATGGCCTTCTTTTAATATTTTGCCGAGAACAATATTGTGAAGACCTGCTCTTTGTCGCTTCCGGTAACCTTTTTCGGTGCTCAAGAGACGGGGTTGTTATTTCTTTGTTATAGTGTGCCTATAGCATGGATGGAAATATTCAAAAGTTGAGATTAGGATTAAGTTAAGAAAAACAGGAAAAAGGTTCGCGTCCTGTTTTAAATTCACACTCTTATTTGCTACTTATAACAAGGTTAGTTATGTATAATCGTACCATTCTAGTGATGCTCTTCAGTCATGGGTGCGAAGATGAACGATTGGAGCTTTATTCATCGTATACTCCGTGTTCCGCACAATTGTATGCAAATTACGTCCATTATATTTGTAACAAAAATGCCGCCCATCTGCAAGTGAAGGTTGCCTATTTCCACAAGCATTTACGATCACCCCGGAGACATTGGAGGAAAGAAACTCAATGGCTTCGATAACCGTTTTCAATGATCATTACTTGCTTAATGATTTGAAGTGTGTCATTGATGGTTTCAAGCATCCCGATCGAATACTTTTGTTAATTTTTTGAAAGCGATATTCGGGGCTGATATAGCCGAATTGTTATTGGCTAATTGCACTGACGGACATTTTGTTATATTTTTAACTTATTTATTTATAGATATTTTTTTACTTAAAAAGATACACTTGTTAGAAATGGTGGTTTAGTTTGAAAACCGCAGAGAGTTTTGTTTGCTGCTCGTACTGATTTCATCCAAAACTGGTGCCAGCATGCATTAATTACAATGGACAATTAATAAAAGCATTGCAGTCAAATATTACTGATTAGTTACTGCCAGCTGATTCCATCACAACAATGCAGCGATTTTTCTGGTATATTGACGGTTTCAAATGAAAAAGCTGTCATTACATGCGTGAGCAACTCATTTGTCCTCGCTACCTTTTTGTCCATTAGCTGAGCAAACGGTTCGGCTGTGAAAATAAAATCGTCGGTAGTCAAGTAGACCTCAAATTGGTACCCTTCATCGTTGCCTATTGTTGAGAACCCAGCAGTACATCACCGTCTCGTAAATCCTACAACTCTATCATACCGCATTGGCGTTGGGCTTACTTTTTTGGCCTCTTGACAGATTAATTATTTTCATATTCATCTTCGGTAAACCACCAGTTCGCGTTCCGCGAATGTGCTCGGGAGCGGCGATGATCACGAATTGGAAGGAGGAAAGATCGTCGCCTCCAGCATCGTTCGCACCAGTCGCTTGTACATCGCTTCACCGAATTAGGGAGTACAAAAGTTGGCCACAACGTTCGCCAGTCTGTATCGTGTGGTTAGCCTCATTGCTAAAGGGGCTGGCTGTGGCTGTGGCTGCAGGGTGAAGTTTTGATAGTTTCGCCATCTTCGTCCGCTTCTGTGGTATGTTGGATAGAAGTTGCGTGTGTGTATGTCTTGTTTGATAATTACATAGCGCTAAGGCTGACGAATTACCAAAATCGTCAATTACGATTAGCGACCCAAGCGCGCCACAACGTTTGGTGGTGAGTTTTAGACACCGCACTGTGCGGCATGGGATGAGGAAGATCGCTAGCCGCAACCGGTGGGAATAACGTGCAGAGTGTGAACTATCATCATCGTTTCTGTTCGCGTGATGACCTAGTACCCCTTTCTGTACGACTCCTTTCACACGTCGACTTATGTCTAGCTTTTTGTGCGT
The DNA here is from genome assembly GCA_000473445.2 of Anopheles farauti. Taxonomy (NCBI): domain Eukaryota; kingdom Metazoa; phylum Arthropoda; class Insecta; order Diptera; family Culicidae; genus Anopheles; species Anopheles farauti. The sequence continues at coordinate 1,215,908 of KI915051.1, read as the reverse complement.
TGTGATAATTTGTGTTTCTTCGTCTACTGCACCTGTATTAAACCACCATAGTACGTAAGGAAATTTTTACTATACTATCTTTTTCCTAGTTTCCTCCGAGTAATGAATATATCGTGATGGGGAAATCTGTCAATGATACTAACCCAAACAAGGAAGTAGTTTTTGTTTAGTACTCACCTCAAATTGTGCCACTGCTGCGTAATGTCACAACGAAATAGCATAATTGTGGCTGTGATGATCAGTTGACACACATCAAGAGCATTTGGCTCGACATGTTGAGCTAATAATAGTTTTGAACGCCTCGTAATAGAAACAATCGGTCGTCTTCTTTGGAGTCAAGTCTTCTTTCCCAAGTTGGTTGCGTTTCGAAAAATAACCTCGAATAAGGTCAAGCGTTGAACGGTACTTCCCACATGTGCTCATGCCCTTAGAGTACGGGTGGATTTATTGTGCTATTGCTACTGCAGCATTTACATATTTTTACATTTGGCTGAGAAAAGGCCACCAAGCGATGCTCGCAAAATCTATGTACTGCAATTGCAAAAAAAAGTAAATATGTTTATCCTGCACTTAAGCAAAGTTTGGCTACAGATATCAAAATCGGCAAGCTAATTATAGGACTTACATGAAATAGCTGCTACAGTCTATCCAACCGAAAAGGTGTCCAGCTGACACCTTATTATGTTGATCGGTAATTTAACATCGTTTATGTGACGAAATTGAATAGCATGCGCGTAATAACATTTCCAAATTAGGAATGGTGCATATAAATATTGATGATGCGACCAGCACCAGCATGTGAAAGGATGGCCTCTGGTGGAACTTTCAAACCCACACACACACACACACTCGCCACTACGGTCGCATCAAAAGAGCCTCCGCACTTTATGGCGTGTTTAGCTGATGATAGCTCTGTGTGAATTTCGGTGCGGTACCTTGAACGATGTGCGGTAACTGGATTAATGCATCTTTAATGATGATTCAACTGCATCAGATGAAAGGGGGAAGGGGAGGGTGGAGGGGGAGGGGGAGATGCGCGATACGATGATTACCTGACGCATCCGTTACTCAATTAATCGTGCGGCTACGAATAATAGCTATCCCCGGTCATTGTTCAAGTGAAAGAATAATTTGAACTCGAGCGAAAGATTGATTAGCAAAAACAAAACCCAAGCAGCAGTGCATCGTTGTGACAGTGATTTATGTGGTGTATGTGTGAAACTAAAAGCATTAATTTGTTGCTGCATTTATCCGAAAACACGTTCTTCTTCTTGTTTTTCCTTCCTGAAAAAATAGGCTACACATTTTGAATTTTCCTTTTCTCCTTCGCCCTAACTAACCTTGTAAACTAATGAAATGTAGCAGGGCTGAATCGATTGCTGTTAGAGGATAATCCGCCGTCTCATCGTTCGCTCAATTAAACATCGGCTAGTGCGGTTGTTGGCTTGGAAAAGCATCACCGGTAGTGAAAACGTCAGCGAACGCAATAAGTACGTTCAATTTGTGCTTTGCGGTATAAATCGTCGTTATTGTTGTTTTTTTTTCTCTCTCCCTGTGCTCAGCCGTGTTTCGGAATGCACATTTCGAACGATTTGTCTTTCGGTAATCCTAGCGGTACAACAATCGAATTTGTTGCGATATAAAATTACGCTGTGGCGAACCCGATTCGCTGCAGCGTTGGAAAGTATTTTCTAAATCCTGCTAATTCCGGGATTATCATCAATGCACCGAATCAAATACCGGCAGGGTTTGATGAGGGCAACGTGTTTCAATGGTACGATTGGTTTCGTTCATCATTTGTTTGGTTTTAGTAGATAAGTTTAATTTCCTTACTTCGCTAAAACAATATAGTTCTCACCTTAGATTTTATTACAATTAATCTAACTCCAATCAACAGCTGTAACTGTATACACTCCAACTAGGTACAAGGCACATATGTGTCTTATGCATCCAACAAGATGTTTCATTATTGCAATCTCTTTTTGTTCCAATTTTTGTTGATTTTTATTACCTTAATTCAAAAACTAGAAACTATGATCTGTATGTATTAGTGACTAGGTCTCGAAGTAAAGTACAAATGATGTGGATTCTAGGAAGATCCTAAAGGAGATCCGAGAGAGATCTAACGTCTGTGTCTGAATGAACTAAAATCCGTACATTCTGTTGACTCAATCCACCGAGGAGTCATTTCTAACTTTGATCCCTCTTTCCTAACTTTGAATTATAATAAAATTGATTTTATCTTTTAATTTGTTTTTTTTTATTCATCTTACTTCTTTTTACATGGCTTACTTTTTTAAACCAGCTACATTTTACTATGCTCAGCATGAAAGGGAAAATTTCACATTACTTATACTCCTCCGCAGGTCGGTTACGGAGCAAATGTCGTATTTCACTGGAGCCAGTCTGACAGTTCCAGCAGCAACTGCTGCAAACACTCGACGGACGGCCTACGCAGCCACGGCCACGGTGCCGTTCCGACCGATGACGCGACCATTCAGTAAACCTTTTGTGAGTTCACTGGTGTTGGTGTATCTCACTTGCTTAATCCGTAAATCGGCTGGCGTGGAGGTGTTTGCCAGTCGTCGGCTCGGATTGTGTGGTAGGAAGAAATTTTGCAATAGCTCTACGGATACTCCCAAACACGGGAGTATTTCTTTCTTTCCCGCATTGTCGCATTGTGACTCAACCTTCATGGTCATGTAGACTATTCTGAATGAAACGGGTTGTCAATCCGGTTAACGATATTTAATCCTTTTCTGTACAATCTAGGTCCACTGTTGTAATGTGGGATCGTGTGAAGGATGAGTTTAACACAGCGAATCGTATCTTGCCGTTTTCTAGAGGCATTTTGCTTTTTCTTACCTCAATGTGTTGTGTGAGTTTCATCTTTTTGATTATTTATATTCCGCATACCCTAAACGAAGAAAAACTTGGTAAAATGATTTTACGATGCGAAAAGTTTTCACATCGTTTTCATATTTTTTTCAAGTAATGTGCAACCTGTTGCGCTGCAACCTTGTCGGTCGTCGCAAACCGATTCAACCTTCGCAAATCGATATCGAACATTGAGTTGGTCAAAAACGTTTTCACCTTTCGCGCAAACCGAATAACAGAGCAATAATGTTCAACGCTGACCCTCGGGAGAAAATGGAAATAAGCGAATGGTCGTTTTGTGGTTTTCCAACGTTTGTCCAACGCGTTAAACGTGTACGGAGCGGCTGATGAAAACAACATCAGTGAGTGGTTGCTCTGAGTTTATTTCGCCCTGAAGGCAACCCAGACGTTCTGTGAGAATGAGATGAGCAGCGCCTCGTCAGCTCTTCCGACCGAAACTATACGAATATAACACGTATGTAATCAATAAACATGCAGTGCTTGCGGAGCTTCAGGAGGCGACAAACACGGAGTGTGGGAGATAGCAGCGTAGAGTGCAATGGAAGAATTTTTTATACCACTACACTGGCTGATCATTTGAAAAACCATACGACGACGGGCAAATAAATCAGGGATCGCTGGAGGATCACAGCACAGCTTCGTACAGAAATGGTCACAGCGGCACGTCCGGCTATACCATATGGGCTGAACACATGCACGCGCGTTTGACCGAGGCGTCGTTTGCAAGACCCAACCATCGTCACCACCGGCAACATTGTTGCGCATAATCTCAAACACTGGTCGCTCCTCCAAGGCGCATCTTCGCTGTCGCTGAAGATCGCGAGAGGTATACCATCAGCGGGTGTCTCGGTTCTTTTGCCCGGGCCCATCGTAAGGTGCGTATTGATTTCTGCGCTTGCAAAGGACACGAACCGAACGCCCAATAAGGAAATGGTGCGACGCGCTTGGACGTGAAGCCTAATCCCGTGCAGATTTACATATGCGCACGCACATCTTTGAATCTCGCTGCGCAAGGGGAAAACCTGATCAGTTCCGAAACTACCGTAAATGAGCGCTGCTTCGGGAACTTCAGGCGGTTGAAGATTGTGTGATAAATGTAGCTATTGTTACAGTCGTATGGCGTGATGGAATGTTTAATGATACGAGAATTAAGCTCGTTCGTTAGCACGAAAACGGTTTAACAAGGAGTTATGTGTGCGAGATTGCGTGAGAAATATAGCACGTTTATCTTATTCAAACGATTTTTTTAAATAATCTAATGTTAACGGCTGCTTAAAATTATGGATCTTTTTAAAGTTAAAATTAAGAGTCTTGTGCGCTACAATTTCTTAACTTTTTATTTTGTTTTGAGTGTAATATAAATTCATTAAATACGACAGTAAATTAAAAATTGAGTTAGTATGCAATGTGCTGGAACATTGTTCCTACCGTTCCATGTAACGCATCTACCCCGTTCTTTGATGTCACGAAAGTCGTTTTCCGTACGTCCACAGTGTCCACCAACCACCATCAGCCGGATCGGTGGAATCCCGCGCTCAGCGATGCGTACAAAAATACCGATGGTGTTTGCGAACAAACTGCATGACAATTTGTACGATCCCGTATCCGCCGCCTTCGGGAAATGGAGTTTTAACAATTGCCTTTATGCTGCTGCCGTTGATTGCAGATTGCAGATGTATCGTAAAGAGAAGAAAGAGGACGGTGGTCTGCTTTAGTGCTTTAGTGGGAAATGCCGCGAATGGTGAATGAAAACGCTATGCTAACCAACCGGACGGGCCAAATAAGAGCCAATGATGCGTTGCATTGCCCCGGCCGCACGCAGGTAGCGCAGAAGAGAGCATTCAGCGCCCGGGTGGGGCCTTCAAATCCCATCCTATGTGTGTCCTCGATGGTCTGATCCGGTCCGAAGCAGATGGACAACAATTGTTTCTCGGCTGCGATACGAAATAAAAGGTTTGGCCCGATAGGTCATCACATTCCGGAGCTCGAAAGGCACAATCGAGCCCATTATTCTACCATTTGCATGTAAACGGTCACCGCGACCCTCTGCTGGCGCTGTTGGTGTTAAGCACTTGAAGTTGGAAATTTAGTTTCGAACTGTATTGGAACTATAGCTCGGCCCCGACCCATTAGACAAACCAAGCACAAAGGATAGGCACGATGCCAAATTGTTGGAAATCGGGAGAAGGTAAAGAAAACGGGAACGAGGAAACATTGGGTCGCACTGGGGATTGGATGAGGAAACGTTGCGGGTAATGGTGGGGCTTTTAAAATCGGCAGCAGTATGGGAGCAATCATAACAACATACCATAGTGTGGGCAAAACCTGGGATTGTATATAGCAGAAACACTAAACTCTATATCAAACGAATTGTTCGGCGAGGGTGTTACATGCAATTATACTTCTGGCTAGAAGTGGGACACTGATTTGTAGGTGGTCCAGTTTAACATGATTGTTTTAAACATGTACAAGGTTTCGTACAAGAACAATTACAATCTTACCAATGCAAAAAAAGATCGTGGAAAGGTGTAATACAGGTAAAATAGCTTATTTAACCTTCGATTCTTCCAACAATAGGCAATAGGTAGCTAGTGAACAAGATTGCACAAAACTATACTATAATACAGGCGTTCGTATGCAGACTATATTGCATAGATTATAGATTGTTGTTTGTTGCGATACGAAATTTCATCATTATTCTATTGCTGTTGTTTTGTTTCCTGTCTAAATTGTTTCTACGATCATGGGATTCTTTTTTATACATTTGTTACTAATTAAAGAATTTAACCATAATATTTCTTTCTTTTCATGGTAAAAATTGGTTTTAAAGTGTGGATCATGTGTGAGAAAATGTTGACAAAAACGATGTCATCATCATGCTCTGTATGTAGTGAGATGGCACAAGGAAACAATAATGCACCACAACTTGCTGCATTGTCGTACGTGATCGGAATAGTGAGAAGCGAATATATTCTTATGACAATACTGGCTGTGTCGTGATCTGAAGATAGCACTGCGGTTTTGTTTGTGGTAGCAGTACACTCAAGACATCTTCTGTTTGTCCAGCGGACATAATGCAATTGCGGTGTTTAAGTCTCGTAGTCGTGAGGGTATCAAATAACGCTAAACCTTGCCAGAAGAACAAATTGGACATGATTACTGATGAAAATTTTCTGTCGAACTTCTTTGTCGAGAACCTTCCATGAGCATCTCTCAAGGGGCATTAGATTAATGAATGGATCAGTTAAAAAAAATGTTGCGTACTAAAGAAAAAGTGTAATTTTTCCACCTATATTTATCTAGAGCATAGAAAACAGAGATGTGAATTTAAATGTGAGAACATGCTTATGGAGGTATGTTGATTATTTATTTAGATTTTATATCTATCGTACCTCTCTTCAGCACCTTATTTCACCTAACGCTCAATTGGTAGCGCAATCATGCAGTCCCGGAAGCAAAATAAATTACCCAGTTCCTCCAATCATCTTCTCCGAGCCGAAGGAACGATGCCAAAAGTGACAACACCGTCATATTTGCGGAAATCTTCTCAATTCTATCATTACACCGCATGCCCGCTGGTATATAAATATTAAGTCAGGCAAGAGCAAACGATGCAGTCAGTTGGATAATTTAAAACTAATCTAATAGCACGAGGTACATGCAAAGATACCTTTCGCTCATAAAACCACTCCTGCCTTCGTTGGTGGATCGATACTTTTAATAGGCTCATTTGCAAATATAGCTGGTGAGGGGTTGTTTGGTGCAGCTGGGTCCAATTTATGGCTTATCACCACAATTTGTTTAACCAACATTCATCATAAGTTGGGTAAAGTGTGTTTCGTTAGAACACTTTAATACTTTATGCTACTTATCTTCTAGAAAAGTTGGATATCGTTTGTCGGGGGGTTTTAGTAACCAGCTTTCGAAAAATTTACTTCAACGATAAATGCCTTTTTTCATCTAAGATCATCAGTAACTACTCAATTTGAGTTGAGATTTAGTAAATATTTTTTTCTAAATTTCATCATTACTAGAACACGGTATACTTTCTTGATTATTTTTGCAGTATAATGGCGAAAAAATAATAGCCGAACATTTTTTCCTTAAATATTAATTATTCCTTCTTTACCCTTCTTTATTACAGGAACTAAAAGAAAGCTTCAACTATGGATTATTTTCTCCACCATCAAATGGGAAAGCTGGCAAATTCCTTGATGAAGAACGACGACTGGGTGATTATCCATTTAATGGGCCTGTTGGCTACCTTGAGGTATGTATTATCTTTAAGCAAATACCTTTTTCATTGACTCAAAACACGTTTTAGTAATTCTTACACTGAAATAATCACGAAAATCAATTCAGACATCACTTTCGTTACCGTCTTAAATAGTAAATTTCGACGAATGTTTCCGGTAAATGGTACTGTTTGTTCACGGTGTATTGATGTTCGTACACCCTTGGACCTCTAGACACTGTTTTACTCGAGGGGACTGCAGACAATAGTGGGCGCGGGTTCATCGTATACCGGGACGGTTTCTCGAAGACAAACTTCACAAGACCCTTTAATTGCCCGCATTCATATTCGGCGACGGTTCTTCGCTCCATCGAATCTTAGCGACGTGGTTCAGTGAGCTTGGAACAAAACGCACACGAAGTCAATAACCGTAATTTACATATGCTCACACGCATCTCGTCAAATAATCGACCAATCGCTACGTTGGCGCTCACTCAAACAGTGCATTTTGTCACAGACCAAATCACCGTTAGCATGCGAGGCATGTAATTTATTGTTGTGTATGTTAGATAAACATAAATGTTGCTCTTTTCCATTGCATTCCGTACCTTTCACCGTTTAAGCTGGACTGGGTTTTCCCCCTGCGCTCGTACTGGGATTACTTAAAGCGTGGGTGGAAAATTTCTTCGTACCGACTGAGTGATACGCGGTCTCTCTATCTCATGCACCTGAGAAATGCTCTGTCTGTTTTTCTAATGCCTCTGTCTATCTATCAGCATGAGCTCATCTACGATTATGCTACGTTCGCTGCACTAAAATTGGGAAAGCGTAGCAACGGCTATCAATAGGTGCATAAATTACGCTATTATTTGCTGAATGCTACATTATAGTAGCATTTAAGATGCACGCAAGCTTTCCTTTTTCGCATCGCAAGAATCAATGTGCAACATTTCTTTAAAAGGGTATGTTTATGAAAAAAAGGCAAGTCTAAAATGTGTTGTGGTACTTTTTAGCAATTACCAAAATATCCATGAAACAAACCAAAATCACAATACGACTATAATGTTATGTTAATTAGCCATTTTGCACTTAATTTCATCACGTTCATGTTTTTTGTTTATCTTTCTAGCTGAAATACAAGCGCCGCGTCTACAAGATGCTTAATCTCGACGAACGCCAGCTGAAAGCACTGCACACGCGGGCAAACCTGCGTCGTTTTATCGAGTGCATCAACAGTGGTCAGGTGGAGAAGATCGCCAAAATGTGTGCCAAAGGATTGGATCCGAACTTCCACTGTCAGGAAACGGGCGAAACGCCACTCACCATCGCCACCGGATCGAAGAAGCCGAACAAGTTGCTAATCGCCCTCGTTAATGGCGGTGCGCTACTCGATTATCGGACGCGCGACGGCGCCACCGCCTTGCATCGGGCCGTCGAGCGCGACAGTCTGGAAGCGGTCAGGTAAGATCAGGCCAATAGTAGCTCTAGGTTTTATCTAAGTTTTGTCAGTACGCCCACAATGTTGAGCCGACGGGTTTTGCTCGAGGAGACTTCACCGTTGCCGACAGACTAAGAAATGAATGCTCACGTTCTATACCGTTTGAACAGGGCTGTCCTCAACTGCGCAGGTGTATCGCGAGATAGATCGGCTGTTCTCCGCCGAGTAAACTTCAGAACTTTAATTTGAAACGAGACGAAATTAAATTTCAATCGGTATGCTAGCACTGCATTGAATATCAATGAATGGTCTGCATATGTTGGGTTAATTACAAACGGTGTGTGCCAACCACCAAACCATAAAGTCAGTTCAATAAACGAAATGAATTATTTGCTATGTCGTGTATGTGTTTTCCATGAGCAGCAGTCGCGATAACGGGCACATTATTGAATTCGGGTTAGAAATAGACAAAAAATGTACACTCTACGCTGGCGGAATCTGTACGGCTACGCTTCAAATAACCGGTTCTTTTTGTTGGCTGCATTAAACGCAAATCATGGAGCATTGTATGCAAAACCATCAGTGCGCAGGAAACAACCTTAACTATTGATTTGGTGCGGCTTTCATGAAAGGAGCGTGTTGAACAGCGATTTGTAGATATTTATATGCCCTCTAGTGCTATAGTAAGATAGAATTCAAATTGGCACGAAATACTTCTACCCGTTACAAATACCTTACGGTATCTTTTTTTTTTTAGCTAAGTTAAGCGGTATTGTAAACGATTAGTTTTTTCTCGATACATAACGTTTTTATTTTCTTTTTTTCATATTATCTTACCCATTGTTGTGCGGCCACCTACTCCAAAATTGCTAGAACCGTTTTACAGTGCCTGACCCCTCAATTTGTTGGATATTTTTTATGGGTTACATTGGTACCGTTTGTGTGAAAAGAGAAAAAGAAGCTTTACGCATCATAAAATTCGGCAACTTTTGTAAGTTGTACGTTATAAAATACAATGAGGCTTCTTCTATCAGAGACAGTTTATTGGTATAGGTATTAGTAAATCTAGTAGTCAGGAGATGTCAGGGGAGAGGAGGAGGGGAGGTTGATAGCATACGCTATGAAAATAGCGATATATTATATATAACATTTAACCCAATGTTTTGTACTATTTTAGTTGTAGTAATTTTCAAATCTGTTTGTTCTCATTTCAGCACGCTTTTGGAGCTTGGCGCATCACCGAACTATCGTGATACGAAAGGCCTAACACCTGTCTACTTGTCCGTAACGCGGAAAACGGATCCCAAAATCAGTGAAGTACTCTTGCACGATCATGCCACCCTCGGCATACAGGATAGTCAAGGATGGCAGGAGGTGCATCAGGTATGAGAATCGTTGATCCAGTAAAGGGATCGTTTTTGTTCACGGTATATTTCCAGATGCCATTGCTCTCCGGTTTTGCATCGTATGTGTAGTGTAGGGGATCTTCCTCGGGATCTGTATTTTGTAATTTGTACTAGATTGATTGATCTTTTAATGGTTGGCCGGTGACTGGGTTTTGGAATTCTAAGCAAGCAGTTGAGGAGCGACACAATCAAGACAGCCCTCCTCTTCAGTGAGATACGTTAAATTATTCATTGGGTGGTGATAGCTTCAGAGGAAACCACCCTCCTTCGTTGGCGGAGAATTGTGGATGTGTGGACTAAGGATGAGATTAAATATGACTCTCATTAGTAGTTGATGAGCTAGTTTACGGTTGAGTAAGATTAACTGTTGCATATTTAAGATGTAGTGCGGCGACGTTTTACAGTGTGTTGTGATAAAAGTGGTCGAACAAGTGCGGTTTCCTTCTCCAAGAAAAAAGAGTTCTCAATCCAAGATATAGGACATTTGCCATCAGCTACTCGCTACAAAATTTAAAGAAATAATGTATCAGAACTTTTGATGTTTTAATTCGTTTCACTAATGATACTCTTTTTTCTTCTTTTTTCTTTCTCTTCTTCATTTCACATTTCACTACTTTCTACGCATAAACACTACTCTACTATCACGATACACTATAATCTACACACTTTATACCATTTTATTATATCTGTTTACACTATTCAATTTCTGCCTTTAATATTATCCAATACTACAAACACATTCGTAAACAATGTTTAAAATCTACCACGTTACAACCCAAATGAAAAATTCTGCATTTTTACTATACACATACATCCTCAATACACACAAACATGACTTCTCTACCTTCTACCTTCATTCGGATGACGTTTCTTCTTCGCTAAAATATCTATGCACTACACATGACCTTCACCACTGACCTTTAACGACTATGACACGTGTGCGTGAGAGTAGGCTTGTCGGAACGGGTTAGTTCATCATTTAGAGCATTTATTGTTCTACGGTGCGGATATGGATGGTCAGAACGCTTCCGGCAATACGCCGCTGCATGTTTGCGCTGTTAACAATCAGGAGGCTTGCGCTAGAATGCTACTCTTTCGTGGTGCCAACAGAGGTGCACTAAACTATGCCAACCAGACACCGTACCAGGTATACTATTATTTTAATCTGTTTTTAATTTTCTGGAATTGCAATAATATAATCTTTCAGTTCAAACGAGCCCTGGTAGTCCTTAAACTGAATAAAAAACATGAGAACTTTGTTATTACTACACTTTCCGATAGAAAAAAAAAGTTTTACACAGTGATGATTATTAGCAAAATTTATTCAAATAGAAACAAACCAGGCCGTTTTGTCATTTTCATTGCGTAAAATAAATTAGGCATTATAACATATTGTAAATATCATTTCTCTTCGTAGATACTTATCACAGTAGAATTCTTTTCCCTTTTAAATTATCTATTGTGTGCAGTTAGAACAATGTCTAACACTTTCCTCGTTAATTATTACAGGTGTGAAAATGTTTAGTATATCTCCTTTTATGATATTAATCACTCTTTCATACCGTACCTCTCTTGATGTTCACCACTACAGGTGGCTGTTATTGCCGGGAACTTGGAGCTAGCTGAGATGATACAAAATTATAAAAGCGAGGATATTGGTAAGTATGATAATTGTTTCAACCACAATGAACACCAAAACAAGCACAGACCCAAAAGAAAATTCTTTCGTCCGTTGTGTTACAAAACAAACGTACAGTAAGGTGCAATGTACATGTATGAGCAAAAACCTCAATCCAACTGTAGATGAACGGATAGCGAAGACACATTTATTTCGCTACATGCTTGTTTTATTTCGAAATTCACTACAGAAATGCACGCTGCACACAGCAATTTTGTACTGATACTATGTACTATTTTTCGAACAACGAATCTTACTTTATAGTTTATCTTACCTTACTATCCTATTCTTAATTTGAATCGTACTTGTTTCTTGTTCTGCTCGACCTTTATCACTATCATCATCATAATCATCATCATCTTCACAAGGTATCATCATGATTGTTATTTTGGGTTCTCATTCTCACTAATACATTATATTTAGATCAAAGATTTAAATCAAATGCTAGTCATCCTTCTTCCTACATTTTTACATAATCATTTTCTATTAAAATTTATTGTAACGACGAATATAGTTTTGATTTAGCAATAATTACACTGTGCATCGGTGTAGTATTGATTATAAAAAATCGAGACGTACTGATGCCATAATTTAATTTTTCTTATCAACTACGCAATTTAATGTTCATAAAAATCGTTACGTGTAAAACATAGAAATGCACTTTCTACATTTTTCATACTTATGTAGCAATCTGCCTGATTTCTATTTCGGCTTGCAAGCATTGCCTTTTGTTTTATGTTATATTTTACAGACTATCCAATCGTTTGCAATAATCAATAATAAATACTACACACTCATACATCTCCAAATCGTTGTTACGTGTATGTTGTATGTTGTTTTTCCATGTTCATGTACTAGTGTGTTTAGAATGTTACATTATACTGAAAAACTAGAAAATCTTCAATTACATTGATTGTAAAGGATGTCGCAGAATTGCAATCATTCAAAGGTAAATTTTATAAATGGGAATCGATGATGACAAGTTTTTTGTGTACCTTATATATTTGGTTTGTTTAAGAATAGGAATGACAGGTCATCGGAATGGATTATTTAAACCGAATCGCTAAATTTTTTCCCTATATTATGTTAAATCTACCTGACTTTGTTTAATATCTTAGTTATGTGTGCAAAACATCTTAAAGAGAATGTGTAATCTCTTGTTTACTAAAAAAAAACATTAAAAATAATGGCGCCAATCAGTATGCATCTGCCGAATTTATGGTGGAAAAATTGCGCGTGAAATAATTTTTATTGCAAATAACTGGAATAAAATATTTTTCTTTAATTTTTATTTATGCTAATACTTATCAACAAACACCTGTTGTTGTTAAAACTAAGCAAGCATTACATCTGAATAAAATTGTGATCGAATGTTCATAGCTCAGCATAACCTGGACGATTGCTGCTTTTTTAGAATTAATCATGTTAGTTAAAAATATTATTTGAAATATGGAGGTGTCTAAGTCCAACATACAATTAGACAGTTCAAAATTAACAGTTCAATCATTCCAAGAGCAGATCATTGAAGTACGTATGTTATATGTTGCTGCATATAACACATTAACATATACAATAGTTCGATTCAAATAATGTGTATATAGCAGTATAAAATATGCTAATTGTGCTTGTAATATGAAGAGATCTGAATTGCTTCACCTGTATGCTTCATCGGTATCGGTTACTACGAAGAAATCGCTTTTGATTTGTGTCATCAGGTATACGCCGCTGCGATGCTACTTATACGATTAATGAACCTTTTTTATCTAGAGCTTAAGTGCTCTTTATTGCTTCTTTCCAGTAGCAGTTAACTCGATTAGTTTAACATGCACTTCATAACTCAAATTGGATGCTTATCTTTGCTAGACGCACAATACGTGTTGAAGGGGTTTGTTTAATTCTATAATTATGTGTTGCGTACATTAGAAAATAAGTCGGTGTTTGAATATTATAACGTTTGTATGTAATATTACAAACACATATAACTGTATGCAATCTAATGGATCAATTGTGTTTTACCTTTGCTAAGATTGGTGGCATTCATCAAAGAACCTCCAAATCTTTCCCTGTGTTTCATGTTACCATTCATTCGTAATCTCCAACACTACGATGCATATACGAAAATATACAGCTTTCTTGGTAAAACCTTGCTTAATTTACTCGTACTACAAATATAGTACCTTTATGTGATGATAATGAAATGTGCGCTGTAAAGACTTATCATAGAAATAGTTAAATTGACAACAAAAGTTCATTACCCAAAAACAATCATGATGGTGTCAGTTTTAATGTAAATTTGAACGTAGATAAATAATGACTTTGGGACACAAGCAGCACAAGAAACGAGTGCATTCGGAATTTAACTATTCGCCAACCGTACACCTATAAATTAACTTCTTCTCACAGTCCCTTTCCGTGGACCACCACGGTATAATCCACGTCGTCGATCCGGGTTAGGATGGGGATCGACCCTTTCACGCATATACGGTGGTCCACCGTCCCCCTGCCCGTCTGATCATCCATTCAGTTCCGCTAGCTCCAGCCTGTCCGAAGGGTCCAGCCACCGAAGCCATGAAGACGACATCAGCATTGTCACAGGTAACATTTTGGTATTAGTAAGGTTCCTAGCTCCAACAATTTACCCCTCGCCCTGTAAGCAAAAAAAAAGCGTTCCCTGTTCTTGTCTGGTCCTGTGAGAGAATTTGGCATAACACAATATGTCCGGTTTTGTTTTTGGCCGATCTCCATGGACCAAGTGGCAGGTGAGATAGAAAAGTTGTCTACGTGAAGACTTACTACTAGTTGCTCTAGGATGGAAACAAACATAATACACAATCAATAAATACTATTCTTTTTACTGTGTATCCTCTTCTTACACATATTTGTATGTGCGTTATTCTACTTCATATTCTTTTTTATAAATGTTTGTTAATGTTGCATGCAGTGTTTCTTTCTGTTAGATGGGACTTTATTTATAGCATTTTTAACTGCATCAAGCATACATTTTAGATTCATTCATTTTCATATCATGGTTTGCCATTAATATGGTCTTTTTTAATCTCTACGACAAAGTCTAGTTTGCTTGTGTTTTTGCCTGTTAACATGGACAGATAGTTTAGGAACCCTTCGTAAATTAAAGATTGCGAGATCGCATACATAAATACAACGATATCCATGCACACGGATGATACATGCGGTCCGAAAACAGTGTCCATTGTTATAAATCGCTGTGATGCTGATGAATCTAAAATGATCCTAACTACATAGAATGCCTATAATTATGCCCTACTGTTTTCTGTGCCTACAGATAAAAGCCTCGGTGACACTAGTGATATCATCAGCGACTCGTCCGGTGTCGGAACAAACTCCGACAGTGCAGCCTGCTCGATAGGCCACCCAAGTACAACCGTCGTCTGCATGGAAGGATATGATGCGGGACTTTCAGGACACATCCATATACAGCCAGGCGATGTAATAGAAGTGGTTGGATCTACCGATTGCGGTTTGTTGGAAGGTTTTGTGCGTGGTACTAACAAGACGGGCTTTTTCCCGGCGAGCTGCGTGCAAGAGGTACAGTTCCGCCAAAAGAGTATAGTCAACGTTTCCACCTCGACACCCCACCATCACTATCTGATAAATACGAGTAGCAACGAAATCGTTAGTCATGATCTGCAGCAACAACTACAACAGCAGCAGCTTCAAGAGCAACAGCAACAACAGCTTCAACAACAAGCATCCTACGACCAACAGCAGCAACAGCATCAACATCAGCAATACAATAGCCAAACAGCACCGAGAGTGAAGAAATCGTAAGTACTATGTGACATTGATTGGTACAAAGGCAGTTCTGCGAGTTTTATTACGCATAATGTCAAATAATCCGTATATTTCAGCATCATTGGCGAACCGCGGACTGTAGTTTTACACCGTGCCAAACGCGGTTTCGGTTTTATTCTTCGCGGAGCCAAAGCCTCGTCACCGCTAATGCAGCTGAAACCATCACCACGGTGTCCTGCTCTGCAATATTTGGATGATGTGGATCCGGGAGGTGTGGCTGATTTGGCCGGTCTGAAGCCAGGAGATTTTCTGCTATCCGTAAGTTGAACTACCTGTACAATATCGCTATTTCATGTTAACGAATTTAACAAATTTCTATTATAGATCAATAACGAAGATGTTACCTGTGCGTCGCACGAACACGTTGTCGGTTTGATCAGAAAATCTGGATCGCTTGTGTCGATGACAGTGGTAACGCTTTCGCAGAACCTTATAAACTCGATGATGCTTGAAACTGCCGAGATAGGAAGCCAACATTCGAGTGGCTCAGGGATGAGCACTCCGATACCGTCTCGTCAGTGTTCAACGCTGCCGCGGCGCATGAATGGAGGACTCCCGGGAGGAAATACCTGCAAGCAACCGGCACCGATGCCACCGCGTCGCGATCCAAAGACTACATTGAGTGTAGGGCGCGCCAGGGCAAAGTCAATGGTGGCCGGACTAGAAGGTGGCGGTGAAAAGGGCATCGACGAGGACGATCTTTTGAATGCCGCTAAATCTACTTCGGCTGAATCTATACATCAGGTTCAGACGCAACTGCTGCAAGCGCAGCAGTGTCATTCGGCCATTGGAACGCCCACACAAACGGGGCCCGGCACACCGGTGCAGCCGCGCACGGCAAGCATCAAGTCGCGACCAACGTCCAGCCGAATAACGGCTGCGGAACTGGAAGAACTGTTCCAGCGGCAACAGGGCGCGGACGCGAACCGCTGCTCGATGCTTATGTCCAGCTCACGGTTCCAGTCGACTGGTTTTGATAGTGGTGCTGGTACGCCACCGATTTCACCACAGAAAGGACCGATCGTGTATGCGAGTGTCGCAGAGATGAAGCGCAAAAAATCCTCCAAAACGGGTATGGGTACATTGAAGGGGCGTCCGATTCCGATCCCACAGGTTGGTGCGGATTTGAAACGCACGTTCCACAGTACACCTGATCTAGCCTCGATGTCGTCGGCCAACCAGAATGGTGGATCCACATCGTTACTGAACTACGGTAGCACATCCGGAACCGGCTCACAGTTGGCAATCAACACCAACGGGTGGTATAACACCGTTGGCCACAAGGGACATCGATCTCAGGACGATATGCACAGTCTTCACATGTCCCTGCAAAGACTGAATCTTCCCCCGCCGAATCATCCACCACCGCCGCCGCCAGTCGGGCAAGTCGTTAAAGTGGACGTATCACGGGGCTCCGAGTACGAGTGTCTAACAGCCCTGCGGAAACACATAGCGCAGAAAGCCAAAGTTCAATCCCAAGTGCAAGAGTCGGAAGTGATGTCCAGCTTCAAACCCGCCTCGAACGCCAAGCTGTACGCTTCTCCACAGGACATTCGCAACGTTGGATATCGAACGGTCAATGTGGCTGGTGCTAATCCAGCGCCATCCCTCACCGGCTCTACGGCCGCCATGGCCACCGCTAGCGGTAACAACACCACAAACAATGCGACCAGTACAGCAGCCAATAGTGAGGTACATATTAATTGTAGCCAATCATTGCAATCCATTTAAAAATCATCCGCATGCTTTTAATTTCCACAGCTCTGCAAAACGCCTTCGCTTCGATCGAACACCAGCTCGACGGTTAGCATAAATTCCAACAGCATCACCGGAAGCGTTAACAACGTAACGACAGTCACAATTGGCAGCGGAAGTACCAATGGACTTACGGTTGGCAATAGTATCACCGGCAATCAATACGCTCAACCTGGGCGTCCCGGTGCCGATGGTCAGCAGCAAGTGGCACAGCCGCAAGCACTGTATAAATCACCACCAAACAGCGCACCTCCGCTGCCGGAACCAGATTACAGTCTTAGCGAATCCGACCCGGATGAAGACAATTCCGTGCGTTTGGTGCGCACGCTCAAGAAAACGAATGGGGAACTGAAAACGACGCAGAACCCGGGAATGGCAGCCGAAACTAGTGGCAACAGTAATACAAGGTAAATATGATTACCAAGCTCTGTTTTTGTTTGAAGGACATACTGGGCTTCAAGATTTATGTTGTATAAGAAAGTTTACAAAAAGTGTTGAAGTTAAACCTAACATATAATAACTAAAATGTGGTGCTTTGTTTGCATTGCGGAATCTTTAAATATTAATTTTAATTTATTGGTGTTGTTGCAAATTACTGATAACATTATTTTACTCATATAAAAATATTTTTCAAGATGCAAATTAGGATTGTATTTTTTTATTTTTTTTTAACACTCAACTTTCAATGTGTTTCAATGTATTATAACATTGAAAACCGCTCCCCTCCGTAAGCATCCGAAGGAATGAAATTATAGATCAACTTCGCATTCAAAATATCTGATATTTTGAATTGATTGAATCATTTCAGTTTGTACTTCAAACAATAATTGCACCATAAATCATGTTCATTGACGCATGTTTAATTGAAGTTTCAATATTGTTGTTTTGTATTTCTTAATATTTCAATATTGTCTTCTCATTTCCCACAGTGGTAGCTCCACCGGCTCCAGCTCGATGCCTCAATCATTCTCGGTGGAAGAAATACAGAAGATTCGCACGAAGTTAAAATCCTCCAAGTCATACCCGAACGATTTCCTGCGCCAGCAAAACAGTCAGCAACCGGTTCCGGGCGCTGAACATGGTGCCGCCTCTGGGGTCGCTGGTCAACAAGAAGAAGGTGACAACTCATCGTCCGGCGTAAGCAGCGATCAAGAGATTACAATCACTTGCAACGACGCGATGAAACAATCGAACCGTCAGCCGTTATTCCCGAAACAGCAGGTGACCGGTGGAATTGCTACAAAACCAATTGTCTCCGCTACTCCAATCGCACCAAGTGGCACCGGTTTGAACGAGCCTAAAAAGGTAACTTTACAGCTGGGATCGACCATGGATGCGCAGCGTTCGAAACCCAACGAACGGCGGAGAAGCGAAGCGGATGATGACGATGAGGATGTGGCTGCTGAGCAGGACGGTACCGATAGTCCTAGCCCACCGGCGACGGGTTTCCAGCGCCATAACTCGCTCACGCGAAAGCAGGCCGCTACGTTGGCGGCAAATCGGGCGAAAGCAAACCAACAGAATCTGCAACAGAGACATGCGGTGACGCTCGCCACATTGCCACCGCCGATCGAGGCAGGTGATTCAGATGAAGCTGATTCGTGGTCTCACTCAGTGCGATCAGCCGGCGGTGTAGGTGATAATGTCGCACAGCTTGCAGAAGGTGGCGGCATGGTGGTTCTTGCACCTCCGCCTGAGTTTAGTGATTCCACCGTAAGCCATATGATGGCACCGTCAGTTCCACCAATGGCCGGTGGTGTTAGCATCAGCGTACAATCGCACCGTTCCCATCAGCACATGCATCAGCACCATCAGCACCAACACGTTCATCATCATCATCAGCACAACAACAGTGGTGCAGGGGCGACAGGCGTTGTGATCGGTGGACACAATCCCAACTGCAAGCGTGTTCGTATCGTTGGTGCGGTACCGAAAGTGAATCGTATGAACAGTCAGTAAAGTGTTGGAAAGTTTCACGGTATGTAAACGGGGTGCACTTTCGTAGTAAACAATGTTGGCAGACGCCGGGGCAATCGGTGCCGAAATTGTATTTATGTATCTGTAAAAAACACACACACAATTACTTAGCGTTTATGCAAAAGTGTCACTTACGCTAGCAAGTACTCTTTTGTCTTTGGTAGTGGGTACAGTACGTCAAAAATTTCTTTTAACTCATTCCTCACAGCATGAGGAGTGAAGTTGAGATTGGTTTTTGTAATAACTTCGATTTTAATCAGGTGAGGCGAGTGCGTTAAGTTCGATAGTTTGCACACGGTTTTAAATTTGGTTTTGGGCACTGCTGCTTAGCATCCTCAGCAGTTCCCGCTTGTACAGGGATGGTATGGTATGGTAGCACCTATGCGCGTATTAATTACATTAATTAACAAAGTCAAACCCCTTGCGCGTAGGTGATGCACACGAGCACGCATTGGGATGTAGGAACTGTGTCTCACGTTTTCCTTTTCCAGCAAATCTCTTTGTACGCCGCCGTAAAGCAACCGGAAATATATACATATATGTGCTATTATTGTCATTTTAAGTAACCGTATTAATTTTATGGAGCAAAACAGTCATTTCGTTGTAAGTCTGTGTGTATATGAAGGGTTCGTGTGTGCCAGATGAAGTGAAACACGATCTAGCAATCGGCCGTGCACATGAAATAATAATATATGTTTTTGTACAATCAGTTCTGTACATCGTCACTGGTATGTTATTATCAATCACCGGTAATAATAAGGTATGTCCGCACTATGGAACACGCAAGGTTTTAGTATGCACTGCAGAGAATACCCATTGACCACTGACAACAATCAGAGCCGCGAAGCTGTTTTAATCACTCGTCTAGTATTAATTGATTTTAAGGAATTTTCTTGGAACGTAATGCATTGACAGTGAACACGTGTTAGAGTAAGTACCACCACCCTTCTAAGCTAGACTTGTCTACAGATAGGTATAATCGCACTGGAAGACAACATAAAATGCAGTAGCACATATTCGTGTTCTCGATTAATTCTCTGTCACGTTCCGTATGATGTAGCTACATCAGGCTAGAAAGAGGCAGTGGTTATATGTGTTTTTCAGAAACTAATCGACTGTCTCTGCTTGAAGGTGTACAAGATGAAACAATATTTGAGTTTACCCGCACTTTTGAAGGGCAGTGCATTTTGATACGGAGACAATAGTGCATTACTCAATGAAGGGTTGCTTATTACAGTGAGCGGTAGGAAAAGCTTCACAAATGCTCGTACAGGAACACGCGGTTTTCTTAAAACAGACAACAGGAAGAACAAAATTTAGTTGAATGCGTAAAAGTTTGAAGAGGGTTTGGCTCCGCGAAGCCGGTACTAACATATGTATAGCATTACAAAACAAAATGCTATTCGCACACGAATAAGGCCAAATAAGTAAAAAGATGACCAACCAATTGCATGTAACAGAAACATGAGATAACGCCATTTCGTAAAGGTCAGACAGTCGTCACGCTGCAGTGGCGTATTCGGTCTATCAGCATCTAAACGGTAAAAAACAAATTTGTGCGTAAGAAATAGCATAATCAAGGAAGGAATTAACTATCCATTTCTTTTGTAAGAAAATGACACTCTTAAAGCATCCATTTTAAAACCCGAACGAACCAAAACGAATGTATTTAACACGGAAAATGGGGAAAGTACGCTGAGCGCCGCGTGTACATTCTAGCACTATTTATCGTCCCATTTTCGATCATCCATATGAATGCCTATGCTAAATTGACATATAGAAATCGTCATCCTGCCGAGAGAAAGACATCCAAAAGCAAGGGACACATTCACAAATCATAAAATAATCACCATCGCAACCAGGACAGCTAAATGTGGAAAGTTTTGATGAAACATAAAAAATATAAAAATATTTTCTACTAGCAGCAAACCGATGTGCATTCCATTTGTCATTACTGCTCCGGTGTTGATACGGAGCATTCATGTGCAGGTAAAGCCATGCATTAATGGAATCGAATAGCAATAGCAACGAAATATGCAATTGACACAAAATAGATCGATTAATCAAACGTTTTGAAAGCATGATGGCAAAACTCAGCAGCAAATTCCGTCGTAGAAACACTGTTTATCGAAATACAAATATTGCGCTATAAGGCGTAACGATTAAACTGAATTTTAATGAAGCGTATAATCCTCTCCCAAGGCCCGGGTTGAACTAAAGGATACAGATCGGCCACCATGGCAGGCAGCGCGGTCAAATATGGTACTCGCTATTGTTTCGGATAATTGCAACAACAACAAAAACACATAATCATACAAATTGGCCGCCTGATAGACAAGTTAGCTACAGCAGCATTAACTCCAGACACAAATACATCCTCACAGATACACACACACACACACATGCTCACCATTTAAAAGTATCCCAATTAACAGAATCCATTCATTACCATCACGGATATATGAGAACAAATTCCAAACCCATTATTCACGATACAATAACGGTGACTCACTTACACACAAACATTGAATGAATATGTCAATATTCTATTGATTATTCTCCCCAAATTAGTATGATATTGAAATAAAAACAAAGTAATGATACAGATTAGATGTACCGTTCATCGTTTGGTGTCCGAAAAAGCTGGATTATATTACGAAAGTAAGATCATTTTGTAATTGGGTAAATCATTTGCGATGCGAAACCGCAGAAAAGGAAAACTACGATATTATTTTTGATGATTTCGATTTTCCGATTTGTTCCGATTTCGTTCACATTTGTAAAAATTTAAGTTGCTTTATTATGTGTTATGCATATCGTTGAGCTTTTGTTAAAATTTAGAGTTGATTAGAAACAAGTGTTTTATACAGTTTTGATCGTACTGTCGGATAAACACACATTCAAATTAAAGATTCAAAGTAGAATCTTTATAATGAGAAAATGATAGACTAATTTATCACAGAATCAAAATCTAGACTTATCCAATATTGAATGTATATTTCCTCTAGTAAGCAATTGCTAACATTTTGTTTTCATTTCAGTGAATTGAAACACAAAGGAACATAATGTCGAACAGTGCATATTTTGAATCAAACATGAAAAGGTTACGAAAGCTCTCAATTTTCGAATAATTTATTTGGAATATAAATAAGATAAGAGATGCGTTTATGCATTGTGAAAATTCCTTCAGGTAAGTGGAGAGGGGATCAATCTATCCATCGCAAATGATGATGGTTTAATAAAATTTAATTTTACTTTTTTACATTTCATTAAATTTTTAATAGTATTAATACTGTATTATTTTATGTATATATTACCATATCGAGTCGATTATACATTTGTCATAATATCCATCTACATCGTGTTGTGTTCAAACCGTATAAAAATGCCATAGAGGTTAACGATATATGAAGTAGAAATTCTCAAGTAGAAATTGTATAAAACATTTTTTATTATTAGTAGTTCTATAACAAAAGGATAGGTAAAATGAGTCGATTACAAATTGAGCACCATTCCCGGATTGATTTCGTCACGGGCTACTCTCGTCTTTGGATGCGAATCTTTAGGCCTCCCTTCGTTCGCATAACTAAATCTCCGTACAACACCAAATCCTCGCGGCGATGAACCGATTCAATACGATAGTTTCTCACTACCGCCGATATCACCGCTTTCTCCTCGAGCGCTCCGAACTTCTGGCCAATGCAGTTGCGCGGACCGGCACTAAAGGGTATGTAAGAGTACGGATGCCTATTGCTGCCGTTCTCCGGCAGGAAACGATCGGGGTTAAACTTTTCCGGGTTCGGGAAATACTGTGGATCACGGTGCAGTTGATAGACCATGATCACCGCATTCGTGCCACTGGGTATGTGATGTCCGTCGATATCGACACTGGTCGCAAGCGTTCGCGATAGCATCGGTATGCTTGGAAAGAGGCGCAGGCTTTCCTTTATGCAGCACTCCAGATATCGCATCTCTCCAAGCTCCGCTAGCGTCGGATGCCGTTCTTTATCTCCACCCATGATACCGTCGATCTCCTGAAATACGCGCTCCTGCACGGACGGGTCCGTTCCCAGCAGGTACAGGATCCAGGACAGTGCCGTAGCGGTCGTATCGTGTCCTCCGAGGATGAATGTGTCCACCTCCTCGCGAATATCTTCGTCCGACAGGATCTGCCCATCTTCCGAAAGCTCCAGCAGCAGATCCAGGAAAGCGAGCTGTTTCCTTTGACCAGTGATCTCCGTGTCGACATCCGTGTCATTCGCAACGACCTTCGATTCCGCAAGTTTACGCTGTCGGTACATTTCCCGGCGCTTCTGTATCATGCTGTACGCAAAATTGTGCAATATTTTCAAACAATGTTCGTGCTCGGCGTAGGCGCTAGTAAATCGGAAAATAAAGTCCGGCCGCAACCAGAATTTCTGCAACCGTTCTAGAATGATTTCGGAAATCCTGCAAAGATGGACAGGTAAAACAAAATTGCTGTATGCGTTGTTAGCTCAACTGGCTCGCTTTAAAACATTACTTCTCGTGCGCCTTTACATATTCGGAATCGGACTTTTCCAGTGCGTGGATTGGGTAGCCCATAGCCGTTTCTGTTGTAATGGAAAATAATAATATGCTTCATATGTCATATGCTTCATATGCTAAATATGTGTTGCTTCAGTGAAATTCAGTGCTAAAATCGAATAGTTTCATTCCCCGCAAATTAGCGTAATGACACAAGTTCAGTACATTTGCGTAAAGTGAGACACCATTTGCATCTAAACCTTCTCACCACAAATGATATCCAGCGAGGTTAACGTCGCGTAGATCGTACAGTCGAATCCTTCGGTGTTGTCGAGTTGTTTCTCCAGCTGCCGAACCAGAACGAAGCTTTGCTTGTTAAATACCTCAACGAAGTTGGCCAGTATCTTGAAGTGGAAGGTTGGCGTTAACATCTTGCGCCGCTGATGCCATTTGGCCGCGTGGCTCGTTAGCAGCCCGGTACCGATCCATGGTTTTAGCAGATCGTAGTCACGGCCCTTCTCGATGTTTTTTGCGCTGGACAAAATTTTCTTAAAATAATAGATCGAATCATGTAACACGGCGCAATGTGAAGCGGGTTTGGTCGAGCTGATTTGCAAATACGTTATACCTCAGCAGCGGTTGCCTTCGAGATCAAAATGTAGGGTTTCAGTCCGGCCCAGACACGGTTGAATCCTTGTCGTCTTCCGTACAACACTCTCGCTCCATTAATCGTACTGAACATCTCTGCAAGGGATATTTAAAATGTATAATTACTTTTGAATACTTCTTTGCTTTTTTAGGTGCATTGCAGATTTTTATTTTGTACTTATGACCAACGAAGTTACGTATGGATTTGTTTCTTTTTCGGTTTTGAGTTATTTGGCTTCACATTAAAAGACAGCGGTGCTATTTTCAGCTGTTTGTAATATTTAAAACTGGATTAAATATAAAAAACCCGTAATAAACATTACCATGGTTATCAAAAGCACACACTTATGATTCATATTCATAATTCAATATTCAAAAAGAATATTTTGCAAATACATGTAAATATATGCGAATATATGCAAATACAAGACTCGATGCAAAAGATGCACAGTTAGTAATAAAAAAGTGGTAAAGATGTGAATAACCAGCTGTGGTAGTAAAATCAGTCTAATAAGCCGGTAAAATAACGGATATGACAGCAGTCGTTACGTTAAAGAGAAGAAGAAGACTAATCGAAATTTGAATAATTTTAGCATGTTATGAATAAAGTATTGCCAATTTTATAAAATAAAATAGCTTTATTAACTATTAATGAGCTTGATAAGCCCGAAAACTCGTTCTAACTATAATTTTTTGTTTTTTGTTCATATCAAAAGATAGAGCCCTTTAGTGGTGATAAGATCCTAGCTTTATTCCTTTTATATGACACATATACTCTTTTGCTCCTTTACAAAAGGCACAGATTTATACATGTTTCCAATCATTGGAAAACACATTTTTTTACAATACAACATCAGGAAATAAGGTTCGGTAAGGCAATGCTATTAGCGTCAAAGCGACTACACACGACATTTAAAAATTGGTTATATCGAAAACATGTGACAATCATTTTACAAATTTTCAAATATTTACTTAATATGTAAAAGAAAACATGTTCAGTTCCAAAAATCTGTAGTAGTAAAGTCGATGAAGGATGTCGTAGTGTCGCAGAAATATGAAGAAATTCAATTGCTAACACGTGGAGCCGACCTACGTTATCATCGGTGCTTGACCTTCAACCACAAGCTTATCCACAGTTTTGATATGACGGAAGCGTGTAATAATCCATTGTCGGAAGAGTGAGAAGGGTGGGAAAATTGTTCCGGTACGATTTGTATGCATTTTGTTACCCTATTTTCCATCAACGGAAGTTGTAATCTGCGTTACATACTTCCATATGTATTTATTAAATGTGAAGCTTAATGCATACCGTCTCATGAATGTTGCCTTACTCGCTGCACCAAACATCTTCAAGGTTCACCTTCGTTGCTGCTGCACTGTTCACCGTTTCGAAATTTGTGCAAATCGTTGAGGTGATTTACGCTTGAGTATACTATAAGCCTGTACTACCTACACGGTTACACATGTTACGAAAAACTGTTGCGAGCGAACTTGAAACATAAACAACAATCGAACTGCACCTGCATCTGGTAGCATCCAGAGGAACTTCATAAAATACCTTAATGCCAACGTGAATCCTTTCACTATCACCCCAATGTGTAATAACGTTCAAAACATACTGCCCTTATAACTGTACTGCCGCAATGTCTGGCAGGAACGGATTGCTTTTTGGGACGTAAATTTACTATTTTACCCTTCTGTAGTTCCCGATGAAAACAAGCTGCATGCATCATGCATGTGTTTTGTGTGCCTGTTGCACAGCCACCTCTGATGAAAAATGAAAGAGTGAAGGGCGGACAGTGGTGCAAGTTTGAACGACTGATCCTACGGGGTGGGCTTGAATTAACCGCTGCCTGTTCGTCCTTGAAACATTTGGCTCCGTCTTTCTGTTAGACTTCCCCGTCAAAAGCTTTTATATGTATGTGTATTTTTAAATCTCTAGATCACCGTGTACCGTGTCCGGTGCATCGTGCAGATGCCATAAACAGCCATCGCAAATTGGTGTTGTCGCGGGTAGAGGAAGCATCAGCGTAAAAGTAATCAAGCTTTGGGCACGAAGACTGGCCGCTTCACCGGAATATCGGTCTTGATTTCGAGACGATCTCGAGCGTAGTTCAAGGTTTAGAAGGATTCGATGCCGATGACCGCGTGCAATTCGCTTTACCGAGACATTGCACCTGGGACCAGAAAGGGTTGATAGAATCGTGAAACGCTCATCAGTCCTTTTCTTCAGTCCACGGTAAACAAAGAGGTGCGAATTACTGACGCAAGATGGACATAGCGTGATAAAGCTGACAAGGCGGCGGCGAAGATTTGCCAACCGTGAAATGATTTCCTGTATGATGTCTTTTTTATTGAATTAAAAATAACAGCTTTACAAATCTTGGATCAGATATTTTTTAATGGAATGTACACCCCTTTATACTGAACCGAAATTCCTTTTCTGAGTTCGTCTGTCCGATGTTATTATTTGCAAAATATGTGGATGTTAAGGAATAAATAGAAAATCATGCAATTTCAAATAGTCAACAATAAATATGTCTTAAAACTCGTTTCTGAAATCATATAAACCATAATGATATTTGATTATGTTGATTGATAAATTACATTTTTCATTTATTTTTTTGTTTTAAAATACTTCTGGAATTCTGTTATTCGTCCTATAAATTTTTAATATAACACATCACTTTTGTAACATTTCCACAATGTACATTTCAGCAACACTATTACAATTTGCTGATTAAGTTATTTATACTTTCACGTATATTAAACAAAATATAATAATGGAAACATAATTTACGACTCATCGGAAAATTTCAATGTGGAAATAACGAGAATTTAAAGAAAAATTAGCAAAAACTAATCTTTCCAATCAAGTTTTTAGTAAAGATGTAAAGCCAATAGCTCAAAATATAATATGACTAATGAGGACCATGGCGAATCATGGGGATCTTTGGAAAACAGCAAAATAATAGGAAAAAAATAATAGCCTTGTTTTTTGTACACGGAGTTAGCTGTTTGAACACTTTTTTGTATCTAAGTTTGAGGTATATAAGACGCTTTTATCTTGTGTTAAAACGGACAGCTTCAAAAAGTTTTATTTAATTCAATTGTATTTGATTGTATCTGATCTCATTTGGTCGACCCGATAGACTATTTTCCGGAGAAGTATTAAAGATTTCAGAAAAAAAAGATAAAAAAAAGGAATTGTTAAACCCATAACATTCAGATAGCAGATACAAAAACAATTGTGACTAGTTCAATATTACTAGGTAAACAAATCTCACTTAAATAGTCTTCATTGTTAATAAGAGACTATATTTTGTAATGTATTTTACATAACTAACAAATCATTTCTCAAAAGCACAAAACTCTACCAAGCCGCTACCATTTTATATGTAACCCGGGCGTAGGTTACTCAAAATTTAAGCGCGCATTGCCACCAACACTTTGCTGCATGGTTGATTTCGTAAATTAAATCAATTATGCGATGCATTCTTCCCAAAACGCTAACAACAAATGAAACCACAACTTGGGCTTTGTAAAGCTCCGATTTTGATAGAGCGACACTATTTTCACTTCTACCGTTGAATGATTTTTCCTCGTTAGCAATCTCATTAGGCATCTGGGCGAAGCAAGATGCGTCACCTTCATTCGTAATGCTAATGATATACCCGACATGTGCCGATCGTCATTAGTCACACCGAACGGGCGCACTTCCTTTCAGCAGCTTTGACGCAAATGACGACAAACAAAACCGTATGGAAAACTGTGCGCGGACGATACGCGCTATGGCCTAATGAAATATGTTTAAGACGTGTGTGAAGGAAGATTTATTTTTCCGCTCGAGTTACGAAGGTTTTAGATAAAGTTGGACTTTAAAGCGAGAACGTAGCAGGATGAAAAATGACGGCTTTAGTTTGATGATGCTAATTTCCTCACATGCATTAAAGCTTCAAAAAGTTTTACTTTCGTTGCCATTTGTCTTCCTTGGGCTACTTTGTCACATAGTAATTCACTTGGTTACATGTCTTATAACAACTGGTGCTCAAATTTCAAAGAAAATATTGTCAGAATAAATATGTTAATCCTTTGTTGTTTTGACGTCGTAACTATTTATCTCGAACTAACCAAATCATCCAAACAATTTTAAAACGATCTGTTTTTATTTTTTTTTGTTTTTCTGTCCTCCATACGCGGTGCTATCTCTCTCTCTCTCTCTCTCTCTCTTTCTTTATTTATTTATTATTTTTTTACAAAATTTCTCCCAAAAATCTCTGTTCTAGTACAATTATGACGACTCTTTTATAATTTGTTTTTAGACAAAATATTGTTGTGTGTTTTTCACTTGCAAAACTGTTTGGATCCTTTATATTTCTTAAATCCTACAGCTAAAGACGGTCGGTTATAAATTGTATATTGGATCTCCGGGCACGACGGATTTCATGCGATTCGAACACACGGTTTTTTACACTTACAACATTTATTTTTCACTCCTTTCACATGCTTCACTTTTTCAACACTTCTAATGGTTTACAAAAAACATATTTCCTGCCGATATACGTCATAATAATAAAAATCGAAAACTAGTGATTTGTTATTCAAACAAGCACAATTTTGGACGTTACTCGACGAGCTTCGAGCCACCGGGTATGTGTTCGTTGAAGTACTTTATTTTGCTCAATTCACAACGCTACACTAATCGATTCTGTCCGCCTCGATAATACACCACACAAACACGTACTATGGTTCTTGAACTGCGGCGGAAGCATTGCGAGTACATATAAAACCCTGCAAACGCTAATTTACTTACCATCACGGTCAACCAACCACTGGAGGCTGTTGCCTAGCAATGGCAGTGCTGGTGGCCCAGGAATACGGTTGATGTGTTTGGTCATCTCGGCTCGCTGTCGGTAAAAAATGGTACCACAAGTAGCCGCAGCCAACAACACTAGCCACGTTGTCGTCGATAACAGCTGCAGTGCCATCGGCAGCAGATCAATCCACAAGATCGCACCCATCGTTGAGCTATTCGGAGCCGTTCTTCAAAGGAGCAGTGCTCTGGATAGTGTTCACTTTTTTTTCGGTCTTTTTCGATTATCGAAACACCGTCTAAAATAAGACACTCGTATTCCCGGGTCCTTGAATGTTCTTTGGCTACACTTTCACGACCGCGTGGAAACCGCCGACACGAGCTTAAAATTGTGCGAACCGGCCAGAGGGCCCCTTTTAACCATCTTCACTCGGCGGCTGCCTTAATTGTACTAAACGGTGCGCAGCGTGGGGAGCTTTCCTTTATATTGACATCTTTCGAAGTCGCAGGCGGTGGCAGGAAAAACGCTATGTACAGGCTATGCTCAATCCGACCGCAAGGTCACTTATCGAGCGTATCGTGCGTAGTTTCGGGTGATCAGGGAGTAATTTTTGCACCCTTGAGAGAAGTTTCTTCTGAGTTTGCGTTTTTTTTTAACCAGGCCGCTGATCGTAGCCGCGCTTTGTGACACATTGTGCAACTGCATGTTATGAATTTTGAATATTTTTTTAAATTCTTTTTTACTATAAATTGAACCGAAAAATGCATTTTTTAATGATATGGAAAACGAAACGTTTTACTTAATTCCCACATAGACATATACGCAATGCAGCGACGATTTAAAAAGAATGATAACATATTTTAAAGAAAATCGGTCGCACTTTTCGTTCGCCACTGTCGAGAGCTTAAAGTTTTGATACAGCTGTTGAGAGAAGAAGTTCAGAAGTCTTCGCTACGGTAGGAGAATTAACAAATAATGCTCACGACAAGTATAAATGGTGCTAAATTGAAGTTAAAGTTTGTGACAAAGTCTCAAGTATAATAGCTAACGAGTTTCAGAGCTTTCGTATTAACTTTCAACTTTATTATTATAAAACAAGTCGTAATGCCTGTTCAGATCAGTCAATTCTTTAATAATAGTCAATAGCGAAGTGCCAAATATTTTTTTGAACTCTAACCGACCGAAGCCGACCTCAAAAAAAATTGTTTTTAATTATGAATCTAATTTAAAATTGTATAGTTGTTTGCTTATTTATTTATAGTAGTTAAGGGAGAGAACTAAACCACGTTAACGAGCGAGTAGTACTTTTGAAAGGATATTTTAGTGCATGTATCAAGTCAAAAGCAATCTGAAGTAACCGTAAACTGGCAGAGCCCTTTTCTTCATTGTGAATCATTTTATCTAGCTAATCAGCTCATAAATATGTGTTTAAGAGGAGTTTTGAATGCCAGATGTTTAGCAATTCAAGACCACCATGCCAGGCATGACCACATAAGTCTTTATGTAATGAAGAAGCAGACTTTTCCTCCAAAGCTAGCATTGAAATCGAATGTATGACACATTACGGATGAGCTTGAAAATGGAAACAAACTGGCAAAAAATCGAACGCATTTTTTTCTACAATAAAATTTTTATGAAAATCATTTCAATATTGATGAAATTGTTAGCTTCGCCGTAAGTAAAACGAATTTTTGTGTTGTGGTATAGTAATGTGAATATATAGTTTTGACTTTATTTTAAATATTTTCATACCCCGTCGTTAATTTACATAAGAATATTGGACGATTTAAAATAATCCCATTCCCCTGAGGTTCGAGTCTTCCTCGAGGATTAACTAACCAGCTATAGTATAGTGGTAAAATCAGTCTAGTAAGCCGGTAAAACGACAGGCACGACTTCAGTCGTTACGCCAAAGAGAGAGAGAAATAGAGAAAGAGAGAGAGAGAGATAGTGTTCGTTTTTGCCACCTGCTCTTCCATCGTTTGCATTGTTTTTTTTTTCCAATGCCTAGGTTCATCCAAAGAATGTAGCGTCTTTCAATCTCGTATCTTCTCCATGAAAATCAACTTTTCCAAAAGAAAAAAAATAAAAAAATAAAACTGAATTTAAACCAATGATGAAAACATATACAATGATTACTGGACAAAATTAGTTGATCGCTCTTTTTTTGCTCTTGCAACATCCGCAACACCGAAAACGGTGGCTGGAATGTCTGAAATTACTATGTTTTTATCTTGAGTATAACTTCAGACGAATGCTGGAAAAGACTAAAAACAGATTAATCTTATCTCTTTTATGCTCAAGAAGTTGTTGCTTGCATCAATTTCACTCCAGTTACACAATGTTCCATCATAGGAAAGAATTAAATCTCCTATATTTATTAGAACTTGAATAGTAATGCAATGGCTGCGTGCAATACGAATGTTCTCAGGATAGCAATAGAAACTCCTTCAAATATCATACTAAATGTATCTGATTTAATAACTTGTATGGAAATATAGTTCACGCATCGAATGTTGCGTGTTGGAGCATCTGAATCAACGACGCGTGCCCTTGAAGCGGTTTCATTTCCGCCCATTATTCTTGTTGTTCAGATGGGTTTCGTAACTCCTTTCGTCTCTTTACTGTTGTGGTGTGGGTATCTGAATTCAAAATTGTTGTTATGGAGCATTTCCTCCCATCCATAAGGTTTATCCCAGACGATAGCAGAGGTGTAGTAGTTTCGAAGAGACGTTTTCGTAAATGTTGGTTATTCTTAAAAATTGTACCACTGTCTAGTGGGCAGATTGAGAAAGAGAGAGAAAGAGAGAGAGAGAGAGAGGGGGGGGGGAGAGAGACCAGTCAAATACTGTCAACTTTGATGGTGGATACGGCTGGATTTATTGGTGTTCGATACTGGAACTTTAAGGCTATATTACAGTAGTACTTGTCGGCAATTCCGTAATGCTGTTATGAATATGAATTTGAGTTATTTTTCCTGTGAGGGATAGGCTCTCATAGGGTGGAAATTTCCAATGTTGGTCGAATCGGAGAATTTAAAGTCGAAATTTACGTAGACGTGGGATTGAGTTTTATTTCCGAATCTGCTCCAGCGCTTGTCTTTTGTTCGCAGACTCCGTGAATGCTCCAGCTCTGCAAAGATACGTTCATGTCATTAGTGACAAAAATATTGTGCAGTAAGGATCCATGGGAGTTAGTGATCACACATCCCTAAGTCATTGTGCTACACATTACATTGGATAAATGTGGAGCCATTGGGTTCGGATTCTTGATGGGGTTTTGTACCGCTATACGTACCGCTGTACGCGGATTATAAGTTGTTCTAGGTTTGCCCATATTCCCCTGATATTCCAAAGCACATAGCATTTCGTATGCATTCTAGGATTCTAGGACAGTTGTGAGCGAAGTACGGAAACTTACAAAAACTTCACATCACATATAGCACTAAATAACATAGGATCTATTAAACTTCCATCGGTTCTTCACACACAAGAATGCGATTGAAACTGAATGATCACGTTAACAGACAGATTCAAACCTTCATTTTGCCAAGCAAAAAACATACAGTCTTCTCTGCTTTGCTTTACGCGGTAGAACGTAAGGTGTAGGGAGACCTACGAGTAAAGAGCCAGAGAGCGAACAGCTGAGTGAATGATCCTCTTGTTTTTTTCCTCTCTTCTTGTCCTTTTTTTCTTGCCCTCCACCAGCTTTTGGCATCCATATTTGACCTTGCTGTCCGATGCGATGGCGTTCACTCCGTTCGGATATTCAAGACTAAAAATACATACATCTCAAAGTAACGGTGGTTAATTGCATGTGAAATAAATCTCCAAATGAATTGTTCGATAATCATGACTGATTTTTGGTATTCGTTTGTTTCAGGATTGTTATGATATTTACTACACCAATTGATGGGCTCATGAAACACTAACTCGGCGTGCGTCGATGATGATTTAAACAATAACTCGAATGTCATCATATATCCTAATGCGTAGTGTAAGTGACGCGGAAAGCGGCTAATTTCAATTCTTCCTTCTAGAAGTTTTATTTGAAAGTGCTTCATCCCTTGCCGCGGTCTGCCCTCGCTCACATTACATTTCCCAGTGAAAGCTTTCTTAGCTTTAGCGGAATCCTGTCGCCGGTACTGATCCTACACATCTCTCACTCGCTTTCCGCTTCCGTTCTGATTTGGCATAGCAGAGATGCCTTCGGTTAGCTGCAGTGTATTTCTCATTCCCTCCTGAAACGGGTTTCGCATGTGTCGGCGGCTTGTTTTTCGGCTTGTGACCAAATTTCGAGGCGAATGCGTCACATCTCCACAAATTATACCCAATCAATAGCGAGCTCAAAGCAACTTCCCACTGGCTGTCTTTGGTTACTAGTGTTACCCATTCGCAATCGTTTGCTGCACTGTTACCGCTTGCTATCGTTTTTTTTTCAGCCAATATTTTCCACAATCCACGATGCGTTAATCACAGTTTTCAAATCTATTTTCTTTGAAGTGTGGTTCCATTGCGGGCATTTGCTTTTGCATCGCACGATCACGATGATCCGATTACCTTGTATCAGAGCTAGACGCATCCTGTTTATTTCTCATGTTTGTCTCGGTTCAATACGCCCTCAAAAACCATGCACCAATCAATCATAATCTATAAACCTTTGCTTGTAACCGATATTTGCTCTGCAGTGATTTGACATCTGTTTCAGATTTCTTATCTAGCTTATGACTATACCTTCCTCATCGCTACCGTTCATCGGTTCCGCTTCGTTCGTTTATTCTTAAACACCTAAATTAAGCTTAATTGTCTTATTGTATAACTCACTTGCCTGCTGTAAGCATGCTCGCGGGTGTTTGCTTGCTTGTCTTTTTTATGAGTTTTGACTAGGGTTTGTTTATCTCGATTAAATCTAAAAGATTTCTCAGCAAAAACTTGCATACAGAGAAGACGCATCGGCTGCTTCGTAAAGACGGCCGGCCATTTATTTGCTATGTGTTTATCGTTTGTTTGTATTATTGTAGTATTTTACTAACCTTTTCCATTTCCTACCACCCTCGGCTCCGGAAATGTGTCTCTGTCGGCAATGCATTTCCGTTGTATCGGTATTCGGTTTTTTTCTTGTGTTTTATTTTTGTTGTTACATCTACTGATTTCTGTTCATGGCTGCTGAATGCTGAGTTTTAATGACTTTTCCATCCTAATTCCTTCCGGTTCCGGCAATATCTACTCAACTCGCCTATGTAACACCACGTAGCTCCGGCATTCACTTGTCCTTTACGATTGTTTTCATTTCATAATTCAGCTTCCTTTCGTTTCGCTTTTGCGTGAAATTATTGCATGAAATGTCTAACTTTAATCAGATTTACTTACATTTTTTCACATCGATCGCAAATGCTCCCGTCCTGTCCCCGTAGCAAAACGCAAGGCGCCTTAAATTGAACGCAAATCTCGCCTTGCGCCTCTCGCCAAACTCAGAGTGTGGATTTTACACTTCCTAGTCACGCGTCAAGCACACACTTCACCATGCACACATACTATCATTCACACAGCCGACCGCGTGGGTTTCGCTTGGGCTTGTACCAATACACACCCACCGGCGATGGCTATCAAAACTTGGTAGAGTAAGATTTTTCAAAGATGACGTGATGGGCCACCCGAATCGGTGATGTCTATCGTTGATCTTGGATCAGAGTACGCGTTGATGGATGATCTACTGCACACTGGAGGTTTCCTCGTCATAGTGGGCAAACTTTAAGAACACTTGCTCCAGTGTGGTTTGGCTGAATGAGTATTCCTCTATATCTAGTTCGGTCTTGGCTGTAAAAAGGGAACGATACAATAAGTTGGCTGCGTTGGCTGCGATCACACTTGCTTACCCTTTTCGAGCCGTGAAAAGCACTCAGCTAAGGAACTGACGGCCTGCTGCGGTACGGAGTACACCAACCGATCGGCGAAACTCTCTTCCAGCGTGGCGCTCGGGAAGAGATCCGTCACGAAGTTACGCAACGCCATCGAACGATTGTCAATGCAGTTGCTGATAACTGGCGCAATGTGGTCCGTGCTTTGGTCGAGCTGTAGCTGCTCCTGGCTACTGCTCGGTTGGCTTTCGATCGGAGTCTCACTGTACACGTTTTCTATGTGCTTTAGCTTAATTTCCAGCGTATAGCCGGCACCGTATAGGTTCTTTAGATGTTGCGTCGACCCGAGACATCTGGGGGAGGGCAAATTAAAAGCGAAATGTACAAATACATACACCAAACCAAATCGTGTTACAACAAAACGTACCTCAGTTCTCCCTTCACCATTATGCCCACGCGAGAGCACAGTGCGTCGGCTTCCTCCATCGAATGAGTTGTCAACATCGCACAGCGTTTGCCGTGGAAGCTGGCAAGAATCGTATCCCACAGGAAACGCTTCGACTTCGGATCCATCCCGGTGGAAGGTTCGTCTAGCAGCACCACCTTCGGCGCTCCAACCATCGCCATGGCGTAGCTTAGCTTCCGTCTCGTGCCGCCCGAGCAGTGCTGCGTTTGCTTGTTCGCGTGCTCATTGATGTGCAGCCCGGTCAGATACGTAGCGATCAAACGGTTCAGATCCTTTCCGCGCACACCACGGATACGGGCGTACAGCTCTAGATGCTCGCGCACGGTCACATTCTTCCACAGCGCATCATGTTGCGGACAGTAGCCGAGCGTTTTGAAGGCATCGTCTTGATTGATGGTGATACTATGGCCAGCGACACGCACCGTACCGCGCGTCGGAGCCGTTTCGCCGGTCATGATTTTCATGGTGGTCGTTTTACCTGCCCCGTTGTGTCCCAGCAATCCCAGCACCTCGCCGGCGTCCACCGCAATCGACAGGCTGCGTACGGAAACTTTTTTCCTCGGAGGTTCGTCGTCCACACAGCAGCAACAGTTTCCACACAGCGATTCCTGCGAGAACTCCTTGCGAAGGCTCTGTGGTAAACGGGAAACAGTGCAGATGTTAAACACTATCAATTTACTTGGTGGAGTAACGTAATTGAGTGTTGGTACTGATCTATCCTTAACGGTAATACAGCTAGCAACCTGACAATTATTCCCGATAAACGCATACGAGAGCATACGAAAACTACGATCGAGCGATGGTATACATGGCGAAGTCTGACTAAATTCCGTATATTATGTTGGGCAATTTTTGCCTTTTGTCAGCGGGCAAAAGATCCTTCGTAGATTATTTCTTCGCACTTCAGTTGTTTCTCTGAATATAATGACTATACATGACGTCCAAATTCAAATATGACGTCCGTCTGATCAATCACCTAACCATCACACATAATAACCAGCCTTATAGTTTTAAATGCTGCTTCTTGGAACCTCAAATGCACTTATTTGTGGCTTACCCCTTTTGAGCCTGATATCTTTAGATAATTTCGACCAATAAGTTTAGTTTTTCTAGCCTTAATTCTGTTGAACTCTTAAGAAATTAACTGAGAAGTTCAAAACGTGCCTGACACGAAATTCCATTGACGGTGTGTTCTTCGATCGGCATAATCGACATCGGATAGTCACTTGACAGGATCGATATTAGGTCTGAACCGTCTATCTCAAACAGAAAATAACTAAAATCTGTCTTATAAACCGGTAGTGAGGTGAACATGATCTGGAGAGTCGTAACGCAAAAAAAAAGCTTCGAGGCAGAAAATACTCTCATGACGGTTTTTTGTGACTATGTTGCTCCTTTCCAATATCCCCTACAGCAGCTAATGCATCCGTTGGATAACAAGTGTTGGAGCTTTTCGTATGAAGATTTTATCAATGTATCCGTCAATGTACACACGAAAAAATGGCACATAACGCACTGAAAAAGTTTTTTTTTGCGAGGTGGCATTGTAAAAACATTATAGTTTAAGGGGAGATGATAATCATCGTGTGAAGCATCTTAAAGCCATTCTATTACCTTGACCAACACTACTGGTTGCGCCTGTGGGCCATCGTCGTGCTGCGACTGCTGTGGGTTCGTTGTAAGCCGAAAGACGCGACTACGTTCATTGCGCACATCTTCATCTTCATACTCGCCAGTGCACTGCTCTTCGGTCATTACGTCCTCTTCGCTCTGAAACGGCAAACATCGGCGTACGTCGCTGTCATTCAAACCGTCTCGGAACGCTCCAAATCCAAACCGGATACGTACCGCTGATCGGTGGAAGAGATCCCGCATGCGACCGCCGCTTTTCATCACATCGGACACTCGCAAGCAGAACGCCCAAATGGGAATGTGAAGAAGGCACCCGCACGCCATCACGATCACCTCCTCGGTCATGTAGTGCGCCATCGACAGTTCGGCACAGGCCGAGCTTAATCGACACGCGATGTACACGCGATCGACGAAGTACACCGTCGCGTACGGTATGTACATTGGATTGATCAAAGAAAACACGTAATGCAGCGCGATAGCAGCCTTAACCTCTGCGGAGAAAGGGAAGGAGAGCAAAAGCATTACTATTGCTTCCGGAGCGATAGTTGCCCGCATTAGTTAGCTTACCGATTCCAAGCATGTCCAGAAACACAACCAATATAAACGGGATTAATCCTACGAAGGTGAGAATGTTCGGTAGTATTGATTGCGCCGAATCAGTGCGATCGAAGAAGTAGGAGAAGCACGTCGAGCACAGAATTCCAGCCGGCGAGTACAGAAAGACTAACATTCCGAGAGTGATCAGCGCCGGAGGCTACAATAGCAAGAGGAAACATTATCGGACCGCTTCAACTTCAACGTGGGCAACGATCGAAGCTCACCTGCCGGAAGGAAGGAATGTCGAAAAGAAACACTAGCCCCAGCAGCGCGGCACATATCACAAGCATAAGCCCGGAAAGCACAATAAAGTACGCCGACAGGTACAGGGATGAGGAGAGCCCGTTCACCCGCAGCTGATTCTTTGCCTTCATCTCGCGATCGTACACCATATCCACGGCCAGCGAGACGGGGATGAGCACAAAAATCATCCCCACAAACAGGGCCGATGAAAACGTACCGATGTTGAACTCCTGCGGTTGCGCCGTCTGCTGGAACGGGTGGGACCACAGCTCGATGCGGAACATGGAGTCACGGTCCGCCATATTGCCGGCGGTGGCCCGGCCGGAGCTGGTGCTTGAGCTCGTGCTCGAGGCAAACGATTGTCCGGTCAAATCTTCCCCACTCTCGCCCACTCCGGCATCGTCCTGATAGTCGAGCAAGGTCTGCTGCACATTCGTTGTCGGTGCGGGTTGGGCTCGGTGGCCATTGCCGGCGTGTTGGTACAGCAGATGCTGCGAGTTGATGGCCGCCGCCGACATCAGGTCGGCGTACACGCGCAACAGCGTGTTGCTGATGAGGTTCAAGATGATCGGTAGGCTGTGCTGGGTGGTGTCGTTGTACAGGGTGGTGATGGACACGTTCGACCATGAGATAACGTTCACGTTGAACGCCGCCATGTGCGGTGCGATGTCGAGCAGCCGCGAGAAGTTGCCGTTGTAATCCTCCGTCACGTTCGCGGACCGGTGCAGCTCGTTCAGAAAGCGGCTGTAAAGATGGGCCGCCTCCTTCGATTGTTGCTGCTGTTGGTGGTGCTTTTGGTGTAGGAATTGTGGGATCGCTTCGTAGTGCTTCTGGGACTCTCGCTTCTGCTGCCGCTGCTGTACCGGCGGCGGCTGATGATGGTGATGATAGAACACGGACGCCGCGTGGGGCCCGCTCCACCCCGCTGGATTGGTATTGTCATGTACGGCGATCTTGGTGATGTTGCTCCCGTAGGTGGTATTATCGAGCAGTATCGAGCGCATGATCGGCGAGAGGACCTGTATCGAGTTGAGGTACAGCCCGAGCGCCGTAAATGCCAGCGGCAGGATGATCAGCAGATACAGCCGCTGAATGTCGCGGAAGAGTATCGTCAGCCGCAGCTTGAGCAACGCCCCGATCGTACTCCACCGCGACGGATACAGCGGGATGTCGTCCAGATCCATCCAGTTCGTGCGGTTGTGACTGTTTAGTTTCACCGCCGAAGCGGACGCGTGCGTTTGCGTCTGATCCTCGTAGATGCTCTTGGTGCTTTTGCTAACTCCGTTCCGCGATGTACGGTGGTGCTTCTTGCGGTGCATCCGTTGGGGAGAATTGGCGACAGAATTTTGACCACCACCACCTCCACCAACACCACCACCACCACCTGCACCGCCCAGCGAAACAGGATGAACGCCCGAACCGGCCGTTCCCTGACTAACGCCATCCCCGCCGAGCCCATTGATCGGGATGATCGTGTCAAACTGCATCCGATTATCCGGCAGTGATGCCTTATTATCCGTGTTCTGCTCGTCCAGCAGCGTTTTGGTGTCGTTCTTCAACGACTGATAGCTGTTGGAGCGCTCCTGCAGCGATAAGCTTCTCGGCAGCCCCCGGCCCTTCATGACCTTGCGGCTCAAATTCTCCGACACCGGGTAGCCCGCCGCCTGCCCGTCTTCTTCGTCCTCCTCACCCTCCCGCTCCTCATCCTCGCCATCACCCGCTTCGCCCGCCTTCTGTTCACCTTCCCGTTGCGTTTCCAGATGCAAAAACACCTCCTCGAGCGTGGTCATCGAGACGCCGTACGAGCATATACCCAACATCATCCGCTTGGTTTTGATCTCCTTCTCGATGTCGTCGAACAGCGACACGAACGAGTTGACCGCGTCGTGGGGCAGGATGTAGCTGAGCTCCCGCCCATGGCGGCGGGCTTTCTCCGCCTGCGGGACGTGCTCGTTCACCAGCTTCGTGATGGACGTTTCGCACGCGTTCGTGTCCAGCACCAGCGTCAGGTGGTAGCCGATGCCAAACTTATTCTTCAGAAACAGGGACGACCCACAGCACCGCAGTCGGCCCCGCGACACGACCGCCTTCCGCTCGGCCAGAATGTCCGCCTCGTCCATGAAGTGCGTCGTCAGGAGGATCACCTTGCCATGCTTGCGGTTCTGCAGGATCGACCACATGTGGCGCCGGGAGTACGGATCAACACCGGCGGTTGGCTCGTCCAGGATGATGATCTTCGGATCGCCTATGATGGCGATGCCCACGGAAAGCTTCCGCTTCTGGCCCCCGCTCAGGTGCTTCACCCTCGTCTCGGCCGTATCGAACAGATCGATATCGCGCAACGTTTTCTTCACCTCGCTATCGACCAGCGCCGGCGGAATGCCACGGACGGCGGCGAAAAAGTACAGGTGTTCCTTCGGCGTCAGCGTTTCGAACAGTATGTCGTGCTGCGGGCACACGCCCGTCATGCGCCGGATCATGGTCATATCGTTCGGATCGCGCACATCGTACCCGAAGATGTAGATCGTCCCGGACGTGGGAGATGTCAGCCCGGTCAGTATGTTGAAGAGCGTGCTCTTGCCCGCCCCATTATGCCCCAGGATGGCCGTAATCTGGCCCTCGTAGATCGTGAGATTGATGCCGTTGACCGCGTTCACGGCCGGCTTGCGGCAGGAGTGGAACGTCTTGTACAGGTCGACTATACGGATCGCTTCCTTGCCGCGCATCTCCCGCGACACCGGTTCCACGTCCCGTGCCTGATCCTCGAGCGCATTGTTGAACGAGTTGGCCGATTCACCGTTCAGCAGCGGGACCTTTGGCACTTTCTTCTTACACCAGTAGTTGCGGTTCAGGCAGAAGCACGGCCGTTGCTTCGTTCCGTGGTCCGACGGAATGACGCAGTCGAAGTAGAACGCTAGCGCCGCGTACAGTATTATGTCCACCACGAGCATCAGGATCGAGCCACCGATCGGTATGCCCGGCCCGGTCCAGAGATTGTTCAGCGTTACCCCCTGCCCCGATATGTCCAGCACCAGTATCTTGTCCATGGCCAGCGCGAACCCGGTCGGAGATATGAGCGACACCGTCCACAACGCCGCCGAGGTGTGCGTGTCGTCGATGAACACTTGCAAAAAGTACAACAGCGACATGATGTTCACCGCAAAGTTGCCCAATATGCCCGCAGTCTGCAAAGGAGAAAGCGAACGAGAAAGGATAATAGACCTATCGCACTCGAATGACCCGAGCACCTACCCGTGAGTTGTCGAAGAACGGTGTTATCATGAAGCCAATCAGGATGACCGAGAAGCTGTACAGCAGGATGAGTATGAAGACCGGCAGGTAGTTTGTGTGTTGAAAGACACCCAACGAAAACACGAGTATAACGGACACGAAGCTTAGGAACGTTACGAACACAGCGTAGATGACGAACCAACCACACCTGGAAACGAAACCCGAAATCCGACATGAGCAAACTCGAGGCGAAATCCCGCAACCGACGGACGCAACCTACCAAAAGACGGAATCCCGCAGGCCCATGATCTTCAGCCCCTCCTTGATGTGGTTCTCCTTTTCGCCCACGATCAGTATCAGCAGATATGTAATGAATTGGGACAGCGCCATCACCATGTAGATCGGGATGACGAGCCGGAACGCGACCATCCAGTTGCCGGTGTAGGCTTCCTTGGGAAACATCTCCAGCGTGATGTGCGGTATCTGCAGCTCGTCGTTCTGCGTCACGATCCGGATCTTCGTGTAGTCGAGCAGCGTTTGGAGCGCGACGAACCCGGAATAGTAGTACTGATTGACCGGGCACGAGTCACCGGTTTCGATCGGTATCACCGCCGACCAGTAGCTGTCCGATTGCCGGCAGGTGACCAGCGACGAGTACAGCTCCGTCGTTGACGGTGCCACGAAGAACGATGGGTTCGTTCGGATTTCGTAGCGCAGCGGACCGAACAGTGGATCGTCGGTGTGGAATATCAGCGCCAGGGGCATCTTGCTCGGATCGCGCCAGTAGGCGGCGAGCAGCTCCTCCGGCGTGTCGTACAGCATCCACTTGATCGGGTGTATGCCCGGCTGGTGGCGTCGATTCGACATCCATAGCTCGTTCACCTCACCGAGAAAGGGCACGGTGGTGGATGAGTTTGGCTGCGGTAGCACCGCGATGGTGTGCGCCTTGTGGTGCTGAAAGTGCTCGAACAGTGTCGCTGCACCGCGCGGTTCCGTGATGGCCGGGAAGTTTGGGTTCGGTATGAGTATCTTCAGCACTATCAGCGTGCCCAGCGTGTACAGGGGCAGAAACACTTCCGCTATCGTTTTGCGCGAGTCTCGAATTTTCAGCTTAAAATTCCGGACCAACGTGGCGCCCAGCTGTTGGCAGAAGTTGCTACTGTTCATCAGTTCCTTGCCCATCGCTGGTATGTTGGGGTTGTATTCTACCGCGTGATGTTACGAAAAACAGATCTCCTGGAACTGGTTTGATTTTGCGAAAAAGTGATTGCTTCTTTTGCACGTTTTAATACTGCACGGAGAGGCTGATAACGCTGGACGATGATTGATACTGCTTCGGAAATGTAGGACGTTCCAATGATTCGTAAATATGGGCTGATGGGCTGTAAAAAAAACAGAAACAATTACCAACTTTAATAGTCTCTTTATAGTCTTCTTTACTTTTAGTGTTTTTGTACGACGCAATGATTTGAATGAAAATAGACACTAAAATACACTAACATATTTATACTTCATTTGTTACTTATATTATTCTACTTGTTGTGTCACATCATGCATAACTAAAAACTACTATATTTATGATTTCTCTATACATTGAACAAATGGCCAAAGGTAATTTAAACTTAAAATACACTCAATTCAATGTCAGGAGTATTCTAACATCAGTCTTATATAAAT
This sequence comes from Anopheles farauti, assembly GCA_000473445.2. Taxonomy (NCBI): domain Eukaryota; kingdom Metazoa; phylum Arthropoda; class Insecta; order Diptera; family Culicidae; genus Anopheles; species Anopheles farauti. The sequence goes on along the minus strand of KI915051.1, from coordinate 1,173,017 downwards.
TTGCTTTGAGTTAGTCAACTACACACTTTTTTCACTACCTCTGCCAGTCAGGCCAGGTACGAAGAGGAGTACAATAAAATGTAATGAATTTCTCAACAAACCGCAACGATAGCATATCACATGTTGGATAATTTAACCCCTAATAAACTGTCCAAATGGTTAATGTAATGGAACATGAGGTATTAAAGATTATGAAAAAATTTGAGTTAGTCGAAAACTATGAACTTCATTGAAAATTATTTGAGACGACGGCAGGTTGGGTTAACAATTAAATTTTTGCCTCAATCTTAACACTTTGGGTGATCTTACCAACACACTCATTTGTAGCAATAGTATAACAAAAATGAAATCCTAGTAATTTGATCGAAAAATATTTCATTAATATATCAGGAGTATACTTGGAAAATCTTGAAGATATTGTCAACTAAATGAAATAAATCTTTTATTCTGCTACATAAAGGCACCAAGACTTTTGGATGCTCTTTATTATTTTGTTTGATTATCCTATAAGGGACTATATGTAGTGCAATTGTGTAACATTTTATGTTTTGAAATGATAATAATTATAATTATTTCCTGAGGTGTAATATTTGAAGCATTGAATTTACAATTGTCTCGACAATTGTGTGTCAATTTCGTCCAGTATTTACCCATTTTCTTTAACAAAAATCGTTCATGAGAATTAAAGTCGTAGTCAAGTTGTTTAAAATGCATTGAAAATACAAGTCAGGTGAATCTAAAAATAGCATAGATTCACTGTAACGGTTTAAAACCCGTATATTTATCAATTGAAAGAGAACGTGAAAAGTATTTAGCACTTTAAAACGTAGATTATTATACACCAAATCAAAACAACAACCACAATTAAAACATATATGATTAAAAATTAAATTCTTTACACATGATCATACAAATTAAATCGTTAAACGTACTGTTATATATACACGATTATTCCATTGTGAATTGAAATATGTAAAGTTATGTAAAGTTTAACAATTTTTAAGGAAATGCTGGCGTCGAAATCTTGTTAACTCATCGAATAAATTAAGTCGACTGAAGTGAACTAAAGTGAAAGTAAATTAATGAAGTGAAAAAAATATATTAAATTGCGTTGTTTTTATAGCCGTTTCGTATAGAAATGTTCACGGCCCTAATGGTGTGATGATTTAGTATTAACAAGTGTGTACAACTTTCGCGAAAACAAATATTTTGAGAAAATAACGCAAATACAATCGTAAACTAAACCTTTTGTCGTAGACACTAGCTATCGTTTGGGGTAAGTGCTCAATTATGGACGAGTTTTGTGCGTTAATGATTCTGACAAAATAACACACACAAACTTCGTAAACTTCGTAAACACGTTAACCAAAATTCGTATTATTTTATCTATATTTTCATTTAAATGTTACTATTTAAAATTATTTTAAATATTTAAATCTGGCAGTAAATTGAGAGCATTTTGATACAATTGGTGCAATTTATATATCGTGTGATCTTTTCGCGGGTTTTTTCTTTTCGCGGGTTTTTTTCTTGAATTTTTTCCTGCAATCATTACCCTTATCTTCTGAACAATCAATCCGCAAGGAACAGCGCAGCTATCGAACAATCGAGACCAATGTGGAAAGCTCAGGTGCGAACCCATTATAATAAGTAATTGTATAATGTAAAAGTGCAAGATTACAAACCAATCCCAATAAACATACATACATACATACAATATATATCGTGTGATTTTGCGATTTAAAAATCGTTAACGATTTAATCCCATTTTACTACTTTTGTAAACATTATTTTCGTTAAAAAATGAAACCAAAACTTTCCGGTGTTTTTTAACCAAAACGATAAGGAAGCTCTGAATTTTGGCAACAAATTTAAAAATTATTTGTTGAAACATTTCCCTAAATAACTTGAGAAGTTTAAGAAAGCAAGGAAATACTATGTTAAATATTAATCAGACTGCAAAACTCATGATTTTTCATTATTTTCATTTTCTCGACGACAGCACAACAATTGGTGCTAATAGCTAAGCTAATTAGAGAACATAATTGTGCATTACATTCTTTAAGCCATGGAACAATGAAAGATCTCCAAATACACACCGATACAATCGGTATGAAAATGTCTCCAGGTAAACCTAAACAAAACTTTTCCACGTGCTTCACGTTTGTTTACACTCCACAAGTACGCCCACTTTTTCCCACAGTTTCGCGTGGTTGCCATAAAAATTTCCTCCATGTCCCCTACCGGACAAGCACAACCGGTACGTTGCCATAAATTTTCGCACTTCACCCATACACACGCACCCGACTGTCCCCTACCGTTGCCCCCCCCCCCCGCCCCCACCCCGCGACACACACGCGTCTCTAACAAACTCGTTCCTGTCACTTGCTTTGCCGATGATGGGATGATTGAAAAAATTATCGATTTTTCGCTAAGTGTCAAACACTTCCGGATAGCTTAAACGCGCCCACGGCGAACGGTATCTAGCAATGCTTACTCGATTTTCTTCACAAACGTTACCATGCGGTGTGTAGAGATGGATTTTGAAAATGTTTGCACTTTGCAAGCTCACCATTTAATTCCCTGGACCGTACTAACAGCAAACACTCACCAACTTTACGACTGAAATACTATCGGCTGATGCGAAGCTCCGCAACTGAGAACCAAGGGGAACACGGTAAAAGCTACATTTTCACTGCTCCTTCACCGCCATTCTAATCCCATGTAGGTTGTTCACAGAATCTTTTACGCGCTTGTAGCGGTCACCAATGATTTTCCGAACCACTTGCAATCACCTTTTGCACCCGAGCCGTTGAGCGGTACACCAAGCTCTTGGGGGAGGGCACGGCAGGAAACGAGCAGCAGTACTGCTGAAAGTTTTCGTCGCGGATTTTCTCCCGCTCGATGCACTGATAGTAGCAGAGCTCGATGGCATTTATCGATCGGTGCGTAACAACGGCAAAGAAACAGGCGTGAAACTAATTACAAAACACTTCCCACCATCACGGATCACTCGCGGAGTACAGGGACATTTTCACCGTCCGATGGCTTTTCTTCACAGGACACACAGTGACAATGCACGTCCCACCACGCTACACGCCTTCCCCCGATTTCCCTAGAACTTTCCCCTCTTTTTGTCGTTATATGTGCAGTGTCAAAGCGTTGCCGACATCTTTCCACAACCGCGCACTCTGGTGGCAAAAGGCCCGTTGGAAAATTTCCAAGGATTGCTTAGGGGTAGAAATAAATAGCCTGCTTTGCTACTTATATGGCGTGAAGTATCTAAAAAATATTCACAAAAATTAATAAAAGGACACGGTCCCATCAATGATTATTCTATTTTATACGACTTATTTAAGATACGAAATAAATACGAATACGAATTACAACGACATGTACAGCGTATATCAATTTAAAAAATCGATCTATATGTTCTCAGAACTAAAACACTACACATTAGAAATAATGTCTTTACAAAATTCTTTTAACGAAACGCTTTTTTCTCAAAACGTATCAACTCGGAGTGTAAAAGGACGTGTGCGCATGCGCTTGTAACGGAGGGCAAAATAGGCAATGTGTCCTCGCTACACCATAAACTATAATCCGAAGGATTAACCACGCGCAATCCTTTCGCAGCTATAATACTATAATCGAAATGAAATAAGTGTATATGTTGTGTTATTTGGTGTGAAGATCATTTTATTTTGCCTCTTTACAGACAAACAAGTAGTACGGTAATTTTTTCCCCACCCGGTGACGGTAAATAAAACTTTAGCTGTTTCTGTTTCTTTCTGTGTTCTAGCGTTACCACAAATTCGTGATGCTATTATTTTGCCTAAATATGCGTAACAAAAACCTTTAACTATACGCTACTGAATACGTGAGCTAAATTTAAAACCTAAGCCTCCGAAATTACCCGGTACGAACACTCTTAGATCCTTCTCGTACACGGATGTGTACCTTTGTTAGCATGTGATAGGACTATAAATGTAAATCTTGTGTTAAAACCAAACAAAAACATCTCTGACCTAAAACCGACATATTCCTCTACACTAGAGTTAAGTGCTCGCAATATCATGACTAGGAATTGATTCCGTAGAACAAATATTCGTTGGTAGTACGTTCGCCTTAGTCGCACCCGTTTCGTTATGGATGGATGCTTAAGTTGGTTTGCTTTTTTGTCATATTTTTAGATTGATTTTTGGTCTTGCGTCTCAAAGTGGTCGTTGTGTACGGGATTGGTTGTGTTTGGTTGTTTTCGCATAACCGTTGAAAAGTCATGGTGAAGCGTGCTGTTTTCAATCACCACCTCCAGCAGGAATGTTTTCGTAGCTTTTACCCTTCAGCTCGATCAGTGCCGTGTGTATCCGGAAATGGAGCCGCGATTCCAGCGAGTATCCACTGTAGTTTTTCCTGGAAGCAAGCATGGAGGTTAGTTTCCGCAGCGCAACGATTTCGCATTCGATTTACGTACTTGGCATCCTCAAGTGCCAGTATGGCTTGGTCTTTGTCGCCTTGGTCGATGTAGATCAACGCAAGCTCTACAATCGCGTAGGGTACCAGGTAATGGTCCTCTTTGATGTCTTTATACATGGTAATCACTTCCTCAAGGCACCTGGAATTGAAATGAACGATCAACAATAACTCTTGCCCACCACTACTGCATCTCTCCGATATTGTACCGTGTGGCTTGCAGCGGGCTGTTCATTTGCCGCAAACAGGCACCTTTCAGCAGCATGAGCAGTGCCTTATTGTCCGCCGCATACACACCGTACGTGGGGTTCGCTTTGGCGTTCATGCGCTCGTCGTAGTGTTTGAGATTCTCCTCCACTATCCGGTAGACGCCGTCCGCTAGGTGGAAATGTTTGCCCAATATCTTGAACAGATTCCACACGTACATCAGCTCCAGCGCGGGCACATACAGGAACGATTGCTGGGCGAAGAACCGTTCAGTCTTTTTGCAGGCAAACTTTTCCATCGGCAGCGATTTGCCAGCTATTCGTTGCTTGTACTTTGGCACCTCCTTCATGAGGGTGGCAATCATCCGGACCTCGCTGGAGTGCAGGTCCTCCGTTTTCAGCATGCACATGATGGACGCCTTCTGATATGTGTAGATCGTGCGCGACCACTTACTGTTCTCTACCAGGTACGTCGCAAACAGCAGCGACTCTCGCCAATCGAGCCGTAAACTGCAAAAGGAAACGAGGAACGGGAATGGTGGTGAAACAAAGCTCTAACTGATCAAAGCCAAGATGCTAACGTACCAGTTCACCCACAGCAACTCCCAGAAGCACAGATGATGGAACTGTGGCCACACGTTTTGTGATTTCCACGACTTCTTGTACCACATCAGCGCCTCGTCCAGATTGCCTTTCATAAATTCCAGCCGACCCTTGAAGAACAGGAACCAAACACCGTTCGGGTACTGTTTTAGCTGCTTCACCAGCAGCTCGTCGCAGAACCGTAAGTCACCCTCTTTGTGGCTCAACACGTAGCACACGATCAGGTTGTACCCGAGTAGCGTCATCACGCACAGCACCTGTCGGATGCCTTCGCTCTGTGATCCGGTCAATAAATCTTGCATACCGGATTGCTTTGATGAGTACAAATGAAAGAGCATATATTTAAAAAAACGGTTCTTCCAGTGGCATTCCCCCACTCCCCAGTACATACCTTATTGCCGGAAAAGCCAATAAATTCCAACAGCTTAATTATCCTTGCCGGTAGCAACGATATCATAAGATTGAACGTGCCCAACCCCATACGGACGCCACTTTCGAAGTGCAATTTGGAGCTTTCCGATTGCCATTGGCGGTGGTTGAGTATGTTGTTGCATTCCCTGCAAGTAATGAGACGCGTTTCGTGTGTTTATATAAACATATGCTAGCGCACTGAACTGCTGGAACAATCAGCAAAAACCACACGTACTTGTACATGGCGAAACAGTTACGTATTTTCATGCCACCCTTTATCAAGCTAGTAAGCGTTTCGTCCTCGATGAATGTCAACATCGCCTTCAGCAGCAACGCCTCCGCTGAGCACAGTTCGGCGTGCGCTTCGAGATCGGTGTACTGATCGTAATTCACCTTCTTGAACGTTTTCCCTATCGTCTCCGTGAGGGTGTTCTTCTTCCGGTAGCGATTGCAGACGTTCAAGCATTGCTTCAGCGCCTCGGATGCGGCCGCTATGTGCTGCTGCTCGAAGGTGAGCATCGCCTCCAGATAGGTGAAGACACTGTGGCCCACGGAATGATACATGCTCGATGTAGCCCTACGAATAAATGGTACGCAAAAAAAAAATACGTGTTGAAAAAATGTGTACTTTCTTTGTACAAAACTAATGAAACACTCCGGCCATATACTTACAGCGGCTTCATCAGTGCTTCCGCCTCGTTGAACTTATTGTTGAAGAATAGATCAACGGCGATCTTTGCCTCAGCCAACGCTGTATCCAAATCCAATGCACACGCAGCGCTGCAAGCAGAGAGAGAGAGAATGTGTTTAATGAGTTTATTATTATTCGATCGCTTTTGTTTGGCTTTGTCGTTCTATGTTTAAAATTAGGCTGGGCGATAGACTAACTGTTTATGTTTTATCGATATTATAAAATGAATTTTGACTATTGAATGTTTAGTTGAAGAGTATAAGAAAGAAAGAAAAAAAAGGCCATCACGAAACAGCGGATCTTCTGTGCCGAAATATTATTCTAACACGGGCAGTACCGTCAATTTGAACGTTCACTTAATGCCAAATATTAGCTTTGCATTTCTTTGCTTATTCTTAAAATACTCTTCCCATTCGTATGTTCAAATACGCGGCTTCTGCTTATCGGAGTTACAACCGGTTCCGCATCCGTTCCTATAACGCGTACATTCAATCCCATTTTCGTTCTAATCCCAGATCGTTTTTGCGATTCGCTAATAGACGTAGGGGTATAACAGGCATACCTCCTACGATGTCTTTGGGCAATCGCTTCTTATCCTCTCCCTTGGCGATTAGTAATATGTTTGCGCACCACTTTGCGGATATTTTTGTAGATCCTGCTAGCTCCAACGCGTCCCTTTCGTCTGGACTGTTGAATGTACCCTGAGCTTTGTTTAATGTTCACTCGGTTTCCATTGATTAGCCGTTGGTCCTCACCGCGCTGTCCACGCTGAAGCGTACTGAATCTCCCGGTACGCTGACGGGATTCCTGCATCCGCGCTTAAAGACGCCAAGGAGGTGTTAGCTCCGATATTAACTCGACTCTTTACTAAGTCAGTTAATTCAGGTACCTATCCTTCCCTGTGGAAAACTGCATGGTTGATTCCCTATTCACAAGAAGGGCTGCCGTTTTTCTCCCTCCAACTATCGAGGCATTTCCATCCTGTGTGCTGTCTCTAAAGTCCTCGAATCTGTTATTCATTCCGTTATCCTTCCCATTGTCCATCCTGTTATTCCTTCTTCCCAGCATGGTTTCATGCCTAAACGCTCCACCACTTCGAACCTAATGTCTCTGATGCACGACCTGTTCCCCCATCTGATTGCTGGAAAACAGGTCGACGTCATTTACACAGACTTTAAGGCCGCGTTCGACTGTCTGCCGCATAAACTGCTCATGGCAAAGCTCGAGCGAATGAGTTTCGGTGGGCCTCTTCTTCTCTGGTTCTGTTCCTTTCTCAAGGACCGCATATACAGGGCAAGGGTTGAGGGGGTTCTATCTGATTCGTTCATCGGTAAGTCTGGGGTACCTCAAGGTAGCGTTTTGAGTCCCTTAATTTTTTCTCTTTTCATCTCGGACTGCATTGGATCACTACCCCCTGGTGGCTGTCTGTTATATGCCGACGATGTAAAGTTCTATCTTCCCGTATCCTCATCCTCCGACTCCCTCACTCTCCAAGGCTACGCAGATACTTTTGCAGCATGGTGCACCACCAACGGGCTCATTCTTTGCGTCTCCAAATGTTGTATTATCTCGTTCGGTCGTTCTACGAACAAGCAGATATACAACTATCCCTTCCGCGGGTCACTGCAGTTAAGGACCTTGGGATGTGGCTCGATGACAAATTGTCTTTTGAGGCACATCTCAATTCTGTTATCGAGAGAGCTAGCAAAACTCTGGGCCTTATTATTCACATGGCATCCGAGGTTCGTGACCCATTATGCCTCAAGGCATTGTACTACTGTTGGGTGCGTCCAATCTTGGAGTATGCCAGCGTTATCTGGTCTCCTTCAGGTGTTTGTGCGTTAGATAGGCTGGAGAGAGTGCAGCGAAAATTTACGCGTCTTGCCACTAGGCGATTCCTAAATGACCCCAGTATCTTTTTACCATCCTATCCTGCTAGGTGTCGTCTGTTGGACTTGGCCAGCCTGAGAGAGCGTCACACTCTAGCCCGTCAATTATTAATCGCCAATATCCTTCTTTCCAATATTGACTTCCCCGCTCTTCTGGCGGCTATCCCATTCCATATCCCGTCCCGCCGTTTGCGACTCCGTCCTCCTCTTGCAATCCCTTTGCGTCGCACGCTGTTCTCCCTCAGCGATCCTTGGATGCGCGCGTTATCGGATTTTAACTCCGTAGGTAATTTATTTGACTTTAACATCTCCTTTACATGTTTCCGTTCCCGTCTCCTATCTGTACTGACCTAATGTATGTTCCGTTTTTAATATATCGCTACTGTAACAGTATAAAAAATATAAAATAAATAAATAAAATAAATAAAATATTACTTCACATCAGGATCCCAATAATATTAGGTCTAAAATTTTAAATGCTTCAAATGTCCTCACTGAAATTTACTTTGAATCGTTCTCTGTATCACTATCACTAATTATATCGCATTTTCTATCGGATAAATGAGCCAATCACAGTACAATGAAAAAGTCTATCGTTGCGAAGAGGCAAGCTGAGAAATGGTGTATAACCTAAAAATTTTGAAGGCACTATATTAGAGTCCCAAACTTAATCTTTTATTTAAATTTATCCACTTTAAAAAGACAAAAAAGCATCCCTGCAATGTGTTGTCTAACCTCTAAACAGGAATTATCCAATTCTTTCTGAACTAGTTATAGCACTGCTTTTCATCCTGGCAGGGTTTGGTTTATAGCAATATATAGATGATTTTGGAAAACATTTTTTCACACAGATAGCTCCAAAAGCACGGCTTAAGCACGGCACTACACGACGATAAATCGTTGAGTAAAAATTAAACTAAGTATTGTTGACATGCCCTGGCTAAAAATAGTCCTTGATCACATCATTTGCATTTCTGATGGAACTGCAAAACAATCGAGCCGATTGGTATTTAATATTATTGGAAAATCCATCTCTGCTCGTTGTTTACTCTAATTTGCTTTCAGACTCTCATGAGTACATACGAAATAAAATAAAGCTCTGGCTCTAATTGGGACGATTCTTTTGGTAGAAGCCAATATCCATTATCCACCTTTGAGCTTGGTGCGAAGAAAATATTTGAATTTCGATTCTAGACTAAAGCTGTTGCCAAACCTTTTACTTAATTATTAATATTTGGCATTTTTCCAACATGAAGCTAACTGGATTACTCGCAGCTAGTAGTATTCTGATACATGCTTACGCATGCTTAGACTTGTATAGCACAGCCATGGCGATAGATCAATCTCCACCGCTTCAAGTTCAAGGGAGATAACTGTTTCCAGCTAAATTTGCGTGAATTCGTTTGAAACATTTCAATTATCTGACTTGATTGCATGAATAGGCAAACATGTCTATAATGGGCAACAAACACAACCATATACTATGGTCATTACTTCCGGCTTCGCAATCTCGCTGCGCTGCCTCTCGTTCCGACATCATCTCCGCCGCGATTGTAGTTATCAATCGAAAAGGTCGACTGTGTCGTTTCGCAACTGGTTTGAGGGTGCCAGAAGCAATTAGAAGCCCTTCCAGCAGCGGGCATCTATGAGGGCAAACGCGCGCGATCGTATCGATATGAGCAACTGATTGTACTGATTGTCGCTTTCACACCAGCCCTTTGGCCGCGCGAGAAAGAGTGTGTTTGTTTTACTTACGAGGCGTTGTCGGCATCGCAAGCGTCCTGGAACTGAAACGATAAACAAAAGCGAAACGGTTAGAGAGAGAATATTCAAGAATAGGAAGGTTGTGCACGGAACTTAAATAACCCGTACCCGTACTGTTTAAATAAAGTCTGTGTGAGAGACTCTGAAACATATTTTCGACACTCGGTCACCTTCGACGTGTACAAACAACTTCATATCTGACGTTATTACAAGTTCGCGATAATGATGCGGTACGCAACCGAGACCTGTTACCTACAACACATTCACACACCCCTTCCGGAAAGCGTGGCCATTTTCTATGCAACTCATGCTGGCGTCAACAGGTTTCACAGAAACTGGGCACGTTGCGTGCGCGAGCCTGTCAACAGGTTCAGCTAAGCACATCCCAACCTCAGCCGATCCGTAGGTGCCTTAATTGTGGCTCTGATCATGAGCTCAGCCAGGCAAGTTCAAGTGCAGCAACAACAGCAGCTTCCCCAGTGCACTGGGCGGGGGAGTCTTAAATTACCTGGTCCGGTCGAAGGTTACGTATTGCTTTTGCAAATCCCACCGACTAGCACTTTCGCGCGCGCGCGTTCCACATGAGAACAATAATGGCACGGGGTGCCGGGGGAGGGAAACGTGTGTTAGAATGTAAATTCCCCACTACACCTTCCTTCATCGGGGGTTCGAAAGCAAATTGCTGCTATCAGTTTAATAACGTTGGTTGTCTAACGAAACAAAACAGGGGTAAACTCTGCTACAATCAGACAATATGTAGTTCGCTTTTTTTTCGAAAACAGCTTTGGTGATGGATTCCGTTTATGAAACTTTTAAACGACTATTCATCTCTTGCAATTATTTATTGCAATCATATTCTGATTCAAAAAATGTTAAGAGACGAAGTGTGTGACATTTGCGAGAAAAAGTAAAAAAAAAGTGTAAGGAATGATGATCTTGTAAAGGACAATGTTACTTTACTCAGCATCAATATTATATTAAATCTTGTTTCACCAAACAGATCATTTTTGGCAACACATACGAACGCTGGTTGACGATATTGCTATAAACCTTTCACCAGCTAACGGAGGCTTTATGGAGTAATCCATACAATTCTGAGAAGTATTACTTTGAAATACTCAAAGCTCAAAGCTCCATCACGAGACATCATCCGTCGTAAATTGTTCCATCTATCTGCACATTGAATCTGGCACTAATCACTAATAGAAAAAATGCAAATGTTCAAAGAGGTAGCATCTAGGAAGAAAAATAATGATCGATCAAATGGATCTCATTATAAATCTATTTATAAAAATATAAATCTACTTCGAAGCTTATTATATTTCTGTTTCTATATACCGATGTATTAAAATTTATCAAAAGACACAAAATAAACGAATTAAATAAAAATAAATATTAAACGATTAAATAAACGAACTCAAAATAGCAAAACATGTCTCTTATCTCGTTATTTGAACGTTGTGTTATAAACAGTAAATGAGAAACAATTTATAAATCTACACATATTTAGGAATGTCTTCTGAACTATGGAATGATGTCTTCTATCAGCTATGATATTGTTCTTTGAATGTTTTAAATAAAACCTTAACATACGAAGGGATAACAAAAAATATCTGTCCTTCAAAAATAAAAAATAGCAAAAAAAAAAAAGCATTATTACTCCTTCGAACCGGATTTGAACCAGTGACCTATGGATTACTTTCTTGAGAGCGGATCATTACTGCTCACTTACACTCGCTACAGTCCACCGCTCTACCAACTGAGCTATCGAAGGAAGCGAAGGGAAACGAGTCGGTTTTATGATTTATTGTGAGTTCAAAATTCATTGTGAGATACTAAATATTTTACTTTCGACATGCAGATGGCATAATTATTCATCTAAGATTTCCTAAAAATCATTAGTTTACACAAGGTACTGTTTTGATTGAAAGAGCTACGTTGATATTGTTGATTTTTCAAAGCATAATGAAAAAGTTACATGAAAAACTAAACAATAATATCGGGCTATTCGCGAACTTAGTAAAACATGATGAAGTAAATGAAATAATAACCATTATCATAACACAACAATAAAGGAATTTCAGCAAACACGCAACGAGACTCAAATTTCAAATTTCGTGCTCCACCTTGTGGACTGATAAAGTAGCTTCGTGTTAAGCTCATGTGAGTTTGTACACAGGACACGACAGGCAGGCCTCTTCGTTACGTGTTGCGTACTTTCTCAAACGCAGTTTTACTTTGTTTCCGAACGCTTCATTGACACCATGACACCAATCGAATGTGAAGGGCAACTAAATATGCATTAGTAGTGATCCTTCTCTCCAAACGTCCCTGGTAGTGTCAGTGTGAACGATGCAACCGCAGGATTTGCAATACTGTTTGCTATCGAACGGAAGTCCTACATCGTTGCAAAAGGATGATAAATAGTGCCTGAGGCAGGCGGTAAAAGGGGAAAACAGACTATTTTTTACGAGATTACACGCAACGTTTCAACATACCGTGGCATGAGCGTGATTGCTAATCGAAGTGTAAATAACACGTGTTTTCTAATTAAAACAGTGTCGAAAACCATTCCATCGCACTCCTGGTACCTAGTGAAAGATTGATTGGTAATACAAATGATAGGTAATATATAAATAATCCAAACAGGAAATCTTCCTTCTACATCACTTTTATGTGCGATAAAGCAAACCTCAAGAAAGAATGTAACAACTCGAACCACACCAAACCACCAACCACACTGTTTCGATCATAAAACTCCTCCGCATGGACACAAACTCCACCGCAGTGAAATTTGCAACGAACAGAGGAAAAGGGGCTTTCCGGAGATAAATATGCCACCGTTGGACAAAGGGTGCAAAAGCAAAACCTACCATTTCACCTGTCACGCACAAGCGTGGTCATTGCAACCATAAATGTAAGCAAACAAAAGATGCTTGACGGTGCAAAAGCGAAAAATAAAAGTGTTAGTTCCGGGTGGGGTATAGAAAGTTTATTGCGGTGATACAAGTGCATAGCAAGCTGGTCGTTTTGAAGAATGTGCTTGCACGGGTTGAAGGCGTCAATAGCATTTTTTTATAGTGGAATTAAAAATATCATTGCAGAAATTTGTAACAGCATGTTTTCTCCCATGTGCTTCAAACTGTCATGAATATGCCGCATAGTAAGCCATAAGAGTTGTAGCTGGCGTTGCTGGTTGCTAAGAGACACTTCGAGCAAGTCCATTCGTACTTTTCAAGGTGCTTCGTCTATTTTCTTTAAAACAGTTCCAACTTCGTTCGGTTTCGGTTTAATTTCTTTATAATCGATAGTGCATTTTTTTTTCAATTCATAACTCAAACATATGTGAAAAGACGTTGTATATACAAATTAAACTGTCGAACAACGGTCAAGAAACCGATTTTATAAGGTTTCCTCGTGTCACATTAATATGCCGGGCGAATCACGTGAGCTATTTGTGTGTAGGTAAAACAAACCACGCGACAACCGCGGCAAATTATGTGTAGCGTCGAAAACCTGTGTCCGGCTTAGAATCTAGACTGCGGTTCGTGGTGACGCTGGAAGGATGTGTCAGTCGAAGAAGGAAGAGAACGAGTAAATTACGATTCGGGCAACTCGAGTAGACGCTACACACTATATGGTTCCACGCGATTACGTCATGTCGGCTGCTACTACGTGCCCGAAACACTAAACGTGACCGGGTGTCAATACCTTCCAGGCAGCGCGGGCAATGTAATGAACTCGAACATACTTTTATAATCTCATTTCCACATTGCTTGCAGTGGAGGAATGGGTGATCGCTCTGCCGTCATATATCTATCAAAATTAACGAAACCGAAATAGAATGGTGGATTAACTTATTTGGTTTCATTGCTGCACGCCTTTTCCACACACGCACTGTGCGAACCTTCCCATCGGTAAGTAATAATTGCCGATCGTGATTGTGAGCAACCGCCATAAAGCATAGGAAAGTGAGTAGCTATACAATTCCAGTGAATAAAACAATAACATGTTTTATATTGTTATTAATATCGATTAAAATTTCGATCGATTCGATTCGATTTTTGTATTGTTTATAATACAATTAAATCGACCAAAATACTAGGATAAATGCCCTGAGAACTCAACGCCAGTTAATGTATCTGGCTTCTAATATCACTGCTAATGTTAAATATATTGTAATTAATGAAGATAAACAATATTTAATTATGATGAATGTTGGCAATAAAAGCATTAACAGATATTATCGTAACAATGAATACATAATCAATCATATAAATATAACTAAAATAATAAACAATTTGTATAGTCAGGTGCTACCAAACAAACGAACCTAGAAGATTAAAAAAAACCTAATATATTTAAGATTTAACTAACCTTGTGTGGATACTAAAAAAGCAGCTAAGGCTATAATTGTGGTATGTACTGTATCGAAGATGTATATTCAATTAATCAAGCTTACTATTAGATATAAACTCTCTATTCGTCCATTGTGTTGGCTTATTTGCTTTATCTCTTTTTGTTGTTGAGTTTAAAATAACCAGTTACTGCTTCCTTAAGATGCTCAATTTAATTTAATCGAAAGCATTTTTCCAAGTGAGAGTAACTTTTGATGCTTTGCTGCAGTTTTAGAACAAATCATGTCTCATTTGCTTGAAACCTTGCTAGCTAACGTTAGTACAAGCATTGGAAAGTGTTGCTTTTATTTCTCTTCAGTGTATTTGTCCCGCATAAATTCTTAGGCTGCCTGTGTCTACACTAACACATTGCAACATAAATGTGTTAATTCTTTCTTTTATAACTCCCACATTTAGACCATTATTTAAATTCTATACACATTTTAACAAGCGAGGTCGCGGTACAAATTTGCAAGGTGATGGTAAATGTTGAGGAAACTTAATTTTGCTGCTTAATTTTGGACACAACATAACGATAAGTAGTATTATTGCCTTGCTATCCTACTAGCCTTCACATTTTTTTAAATTTCTACATCGTGAACAACCCACATTAATTTCAGTTCAAATGTTGCAAGACATCGTTTTTAAAACATAACAGTCTTAGCTTTCAAAAAGATGTACCATGTTCTTGGCATCAGACTGTGTTTGGGGCCATTAATGGTTTACCACTGGCCACAAAAAAAAACAACCGTGAAAGAGTTCAAACCAAGTGGAGAGATTTTGGGTTCTGACATTTTTGGTTAGCCTTTACTGCAGTGATTGTCTGCCGTGGGTACGTTAAGTGTTGATTGTCCAGACATCTGTAACATGTCCATACTTCCTGCTTTCGGCTGCATGTTTTCAGTTTTCAAGAACTAATTATGTTACGAAAACCGTGTAGTACGTCTCTTCCATGCTCTCTCTCTCTCTATACGAATGTGGTATGAAGAGTATCAAACATGATTCTTTTCGAAAGGAAGTTTAACTTAGTTTAAATTTTCATAACATTTCTTAGCATTCGTATTGCAGAAGAGAACGATGTACATAAAAAATCATAATAACCAATACCGAAAAATTCGCAGGGAAATACAATGTTGATTGTTCAGACTCATTTTCTCACAACTGGAATACATGTTCTACACCCGACTTACTCGACTTTTTCTGACCAGTAAAATGAAGTTTTGGTAAGAGAATTTATAAACTTCCCGTTCCTGTTCGCCGTCGCGTTCGATGTTGAGTGTATCAAATGAAAGTTGCTAACGTGATAAGCAAATAGTTTATAGACGTGTTACCTCGTCCTCATCGTCGTAGTTTTGGTGGTGCTGCTGTTGCTGGTTGCTAGATGTTGCAGACGTGGCAGCCGTTGCAGTAGCCATGATGGTAGCCCGAAGTAACCGATGCCAACTTTCCAACGGCGACTGCAACGTTCTCGTACAACACGTTACCGCAAATTTTTCGTGGGACACTGTTTCACTGATAAACACCTTTCGACGCCGTCCGTTGCTACGATTATGTTCCACCTTCACCAGCAGCTGAGATGCGTTACACTGAAACGGGAAGCAAGCTTTATTTTCCACCGACACCACAACGACCGAGAATGCGACCGATTTCTGCAATGTGTGCAGTTTGCGCGTGTGTCTTTCCGCTTTCAGGTGGTTCGCCGGCGTTAATGCTGACACATTGTTATGATCAGATTCCTCACTCTATGGTGCTCAGCTGTACGATGCACTGCTATCCAGCAGTATGTTTGCATATATAGGTTAGCTTCATATGCAATTTTAACTCTTCTTCCAACATTCATCGCAAATAATATTGCCTTTTTTCTGCCCAAAAAATGAACTCAAAAATTCGCCCACTCCCTTATCTCGTAAGGCAAACCCGCTCGGTAAAGTAAAAATCTCAAACTCCTTTTTTTGCGTTAATAAGTCGGATTTCTGATGTTTTTTTGTTCACTTTATACTGTGATAAGAACTGTTCGCTGTACCTTGCCACCATGGCGGCTCGCATGAAATCAAAGATAAGCAGAGTAATGATTGCAATAAAACCGATTATAGCAAGCAGTATGTAGGGTGCATTTTAAAATCTTAAACATTGCTTTCATGAGACACTGTCCGGAATTCATCGTCTAACAAAACGGTTCGTTACACAATTCCTCCTTATCACAAAAAACGTCTTCTATGACTAATGTTTGCCATATAATCTAACCAAACTGTCCATGACACGGCGGTTAGTTTGTACTTCTACTCGACAAATTCGCATCGTTTTCATTCCAATCAGCATTTGCAGCTGATAAGAATGCAGCGGAAACATGCGTGCTTTACGCAAACTGCTACTGCTCAGGTGTTATATTATGAATTCATGTTCTATGTTGCTAATTGTTTTCACACTAACGATAACGAAGGCGTAGTGGTGCATTTCTGATCATGCCGTTGTGTCGTAAGTATTGCCTCCGGTATTTTTTGAGTCTCCTATTCCAGCTTGAGGGAAATCAAAATCGATAATGTTATAGAAACACAATGGTCCGGTCCAATAGCGAGCATTTTGTTGTTTTTGTCTGCTTGTAAGGATAACCACTCGTGAAATGTATGTTACGAATTCCGATCGATTAAAATCACCTCACGTGTGTGTTTCTCGCTGAGCTGCTGTACAAAGCAGACACAAATTGGTGGAAATCCTACTACACATTTCGCCTATCGCAAATCACTCACATTTTGGCGTTAGTACTGTGAATTTTTACTCGCTCGCTCGCATATCTGACCTTGCACTACAACGCATGCTTCTTTTAGCACACGAAACACTCACTCACGTTGTAAATGAGTTTTGTTTACGAATAACTTTCTTCACCACACGCTCCCTAGTTTACCCTGCAGGCAATTTACCGTATTAGTGAGTTGAAAATAATCCGATCAGCCTTGGCTCACGGGTGTAGTACTGGTGGAGAAATAAACATTCAAATAGCACGCACGTACTTTGCACACCCCGAAATGTTACAATCCTTCCGGCGACATTTCATTCTCTGCACCTGAACGTTTAGTTTTATTTTACTGTTTTATTTATTTTTTCGTGGCGTTACTTTATCACTACACAGCACCTTAATTCACGTTGTTCTTGTGTATGTTTTCACGTTAGCTATCACACTTTTCGGGAATTGTTTGAAATGCCGAATCACTGGCGCTCGTGCGTGCATGCACAGCCGTCTGGGTTCACTCGTTTTATTTTTATGATTTTTCCTTTTGTTTTGCTGGCCGTACTGCTAGGCGCTGGTCTATGATAAAGCAATGAACGTGTTAGCTGTCAAACTGTGCATTGCTCGTACAAAAAGATTCGTTCTGTTAAAATGTTGGGAAAAAGTAATCTTTATAATTATTTGTATAAAACTTTATAAATTTGTATAAAACTCACCTCAAAGATGAAGAAAGGAGTAAAATCATCTTAATCAATATTTATCAATATTATCAATTTATCAAGCAACGTTCTTATTTATTTACATACAATATTTTAGCTATTACACATATTTGAGCAGCCATCTGTTTCATACACCATGGTCTCGAAGAAAAGATTCACGCTGTAGTGTTGGCAATTTTGAACTGAACCTAGTGGAGCGATTTTACTCACATTTCGCACGGAATCCACGGTTCAGGATTAAAATATTTAAGACGCTGTGAAGCTCAAAATTTTTATTCAAATAGTATCAAACTGCTTAAAGTTTGATACAA
Organism: Anopheles farauti; assembly: GCA_000473445.2. NCBI lineage: Eukaryota > Metazoa > Arthropoda > Insecta > Diptera > Culicidae > Anopheles > Anopheles farauti. The sequence continues at coordinate 1,154,828 of KI915051.1, read as the reverse complement.
TTGCATATTGAATTATTAATTGTAATGGTATAATACTTGTTGCATACTATTGCATTGCATCAATCTGCTCATATTTTGCATATTTGCATTACACACGGCATTTTATATATGAAGTGCGTTTTCTGTGGACAAGATGTATTAAATTAAGTCATCTGATAACGATCAAATAAATGGTCAATAATACCAAGCAACAAGTCGTAAAACGAAACAGATCTGAACCAAATATTCAACCCTCTCCATATCGCATTATATGTCTAAATTTTGTTCAGTTCACATTTTTTATTACAGCACATAAATTATATTATTTCCATAAAAAAAAACTTAAACATTGTTCTACATGCAATAGTACTAAAAATAAAACAAGGTACACGAGTCACTAGCGAACGGCTGTAAAATATCGAATGATTTGTGAGATTCTAAGTACCGGCGTTGATGTACGGTTGTATATCGTCGATATCCACAAATCGACCAGCATCTATTTCTTCCCCGCACATTGCACATTGATTATTGGTTGTTTCCAGGATCCTATATTGGATAACATTGTATACATCATCATAATATCAATCGAATCGTTCAAACGACGTGTACTTACTTCATAAATTCCACTTTTATCGCCGGAAAGTCACACTCGGGACAGGCGGCTACATCATCGCGAACAATGTGCTGACCCTGGGGAAGGGAAATCGATCATACGTAAACGACCTCATTTTTGCGACAACTAGCTTGTGTTAATCCTACCGTAGCAATACAGATTGGTAACGTTGTTTTGCACTGCCCGCAAACGATGTGCATGTTCGGCAGAGGCGATTCACACACCGGGCAAGGACTGGTCTCTTGTTCAGCTTCGTCCTCCAGCTGGCCACGGGGAGCTTTACGAACGATCGACTCTATTTTCTTTACATACTTCGGATCAATCTGGCCACGATGCTCGGACCGCATAAGCATCACCGCATATTCGAAGGCCGATTTACGTAGTCCCGTACGGTGGCATTCGATCACGGTGGAGGTTAGTATTGGGACAACGTCTGAAATGGGTAGCAAGTAAAGTTGATTCTAACAATATTTAACTACACAATCAACGAAATACATACGTGAGGGGAATTGTGAAATATTTTTTGCAACCTGTAGAAGTAATTTCGCGGCCAGCAGGTGATTGCCGCGTTTGACATGGATTCGCACCAGCGTGTAACGGTGTAGCAGTGCGAGCGTAATTTTCATATCCGTCGCAATGGCTAGCTGATTGCGCTTTAGCTCCAGATACATCGAAAACAGCAAATCATGGGCACTTCGATAGTTGCCAGCAATCTGTTCCTGGTTGGCAATGATCATCGCCGCCTTTGCTGCCTCCTTGTACTGTCGCTTGGCCATGTACAGTCGGAACAGTAGCTTCGGATCCTTCGGTACACCGTCTGACTCACCGAGAAGATACTCGATCAGCAGATTGGACAATTTTTCATCGCCCGCAGACGCCACACAATCGATGGCCAGTGAGAGAGCAGTGTTTTCTTCGTTTCCCACCGAGGCCGCTTTCAGCAGTAGTTTAAGTGCTTTGGAATATTCCTTCCCCAGGAAGTAGTACTTGCCGGCAAGCAGAGTATACTTCTCGCCGTCAAAGTATCGGGCCAGTTGCAGAAAATCGGTCGGTTTGGCGGAGGCACTTTGCTCCAACACCTCGCCGTAGTACACTATTTTGTTTTGCTTCTGCGCTATGGCAAATGCTTCGGTAAAACATCCACACAGTATGAGAAACTGTATGGCGGACTCATAGTCACCGTGCTGTTCGAAATATTTCGAAAGCAACTTCGAACCCTCGACGGAACGCGTTTCGAGTAATATTTCCGATGCCGAATGAGGGTCGTCCAGGTACTCCAGGTAAACGCGAACTACTCCATCAAGATCACCAGCCAACTGATAGCTGTTGATGGCATCAGCATACTGTCCTTCGGCTTCCTTCGCCTTCGCGTAGGCAGCGTGCAGTTTCAGGCTTACCACGTGCGGCAAGATGTGGTCGACTTTCTTCCACTGTTTTAAGTTAATAAATATTTCTGCCGCCTTGTCCCAACTTTCGCCTTTTTCCAGCATCGTCGCTCCTTCCGCCATGTGTCCGGCCGCTACCATAGCCTCTCCGCACTCGTTGTACAGTTGTTTGTCGTTTAGTTCCAGTGCTAGCTGAAGTCCGCGTCTACTATCTCCACATTTAATGCTAGTTCGTGCAATGCCCGCCTTGCAAAGCTTAATATGCTGTTCGTGCTGCTGTCGTCTACCATCTGAAGCACCCGGTGGCGTAGTTCCATTACGTCCCATTTCCGTATTCTTAAGACCTCGCTCAAAATTCATTAGCGCTTCTGCGTGATTTCCGCTACAAAGAAAAAAAAAGGTACAAAGGAAGAACGTAATTTATCATACTCAAAGCAATCTAAATTAATCCTTACTGTATAATACACTTACGTAAATTCCAGCTGTGCTCCATATTCACGCGCGAGATATGGCAGCTGCTCTGGAGCCAACGAACTAGCTAAAGCCATGGCCTGTTCCCACTGCAGCAAGTCTCGGCATAGTTCGAGCGCTTCGGATGGATTTCCACTTTTTGCGAACAGGGCTTTGGCTTCTTCGATTTCGTCTCGTAAGACAGCACAAAAACCAGCAAGCGTGTTTAGGTCCTCGATTTGACAGACTTCTTCCAGTGCGAAAACCATCGCGACATCGCCAATGTGCCGAAAGACCTTCGTTGCTGTGGAAACAATTTGAGAACAAAATTTATCAATGTCAATAGTTAGTCTATTGCTTCGAATTTCTCTTGCAAGAATCTTTCAACTTTGACGATAGCTTCGCTTCTGTTCAAGTGGAAAGTCGCTTTGCTAAAGATTTTCTGCCAGAGTGTGATAGTTGTGTTCAATATGTCATACAAAACTTTAAACAGTGACTAACTTCGAGATTCAACTTACCAAACGAAACATTCAAATCACCAATTGCGGCCATTCCCAGTTCGCGCCATTCATCAGTATCATTGATCAACTTGCACAACTCCCACGCGTCCGTGTACTTTCGCATCAGCTTCATCGTGCGCAGTTGTTCCTTCACATCCCGGCCCGGTTTGTTGGCGTGTGTATCCAGCACAATCGAGGTGAGTTTGCCTCCGCTGCCATGCAAGCACAGATCTCCGTCGTAAAGCATGAGTGGAGTTTGCTCGCTTATCAATCCCGTCGAGCCCACCTTCTCCACCAGCTTTCCCTTGACCGACACTCGCACGAATGCGTACGTAACGCAGCTAGTGCGATCGTTGGCGACAAAAATGTGGGGCTGCGAAAAGTCCCACAACACACCGGTACAATGTTTCGGGAAATCCGGTATCCGTAGCGATTCTTCACACGCGGCAATGAACAGATAGCCCTGACTGTGATCATCGATAAACACCAACCGCGTACCGTCGACGTCGGGATAGATAGCACGAACGCCGGCCGGATGCCGAAACTGTACCACCGTTGACCAGCTTTCGAGAGAAAAGTAAATAATGTTGCCCAGCTAAAGGTATGAGTAAAACGAAAAACCAACATTAGTGGGGTTGGGCGATGGGTTGGGTGAAAGACAGCTCGACTTACGTCCGTGGCGAAGCATAAAAAATCGTTAGTTAATCCAAGGCACGTTATGACCGACTCCGTCAGGCCGCGTAATTCGTCGGGAAATATTTTTGGTTCCCGATTTTGCGTTGTTTCATTCGATGATTCCACCTGCACACAAGCAGTTTTAATCGAGCCATAATTTTAGTTACACAATTCAACTGTTTCACTTTTGATAGCTTACCGTATGTAACATAATCTGCCCGCCACAGAGAACAGCGCAGTACTCCGAGCTAAGGGCCACCTGTTTGATCTCCGACATGTACTCGCGATCACCGAGCAGAAGCGGAGTGTCGCTAACCGAACGACCGAGATCATAGAACCACACGTGATTGTTCATACCGCACGCCATGTGGTAGGGGCCAATCGTCAGAAACGAAGGCTCAATTTCGAGCGTCACCAGTACCGGCGGTGATTTTTGACGATCCGGAGTGTAATGGTAAATGGCGATCTCCGCTAAACTCGAGAGCAGCGCAATCCTCGGCGGTGCGACTGCATACAGTGAGTGGAGCTTGGTAACAAACACGCACACTGCACCCTGAGACGTAGTTACACCAAGGAGCTGCCCATCCGCACTCCATTCGACGTGCTTCAACGCTGCCTGATCCGGTAGGCTGAGAATCTTCACCGTTTCTTGCAGGTTAGTCATGGAATGAATTTTCACACTGAAAGTACACACCAATCGAGGTTAGTAGTGGAAGACTTCGCAAGACTCGTAGCAAGTTGTTTCCTACTTGTTATCGCCACAGGAAGCAATCAGCTCCAGTTCCTTGCACACGGCAATACTGTTGAGTGAATCGCGATGATTCTTCACCTGCCACAACTCCTGTCCAACTTCGCGCGGATGTGTCGAAATGGCCACAACGTGACCCAAACTGAAACCCAACAGAATGTATCCGTCGGCAAACCACTTGTGCTGCAGCAGTGAACCGTAGCGCTGCTGAAAGCCAAGCTCCGTCGGTGAGTCCGGTTCCGGCAGATGGTAAAGAAAGAGTGTCCGTTTGCCCAATATCATGCTAATCGTGTTTTCACCCGGCACGCGTTCGTCCGTTTTCATTTCGGCAAAGTACATATCGCTGGGACTGTCGCGCAACTGTATCGACCGCAGCGTGTCACCTTCCTCGTTGCTCAGCGTAAGATACTTGTCCTCGCTTCCGAGCGCCAGAATGTTTTCCGTCGACCACGCACCACATGTGATGCGCTTCGTGTGCTTGCCCAGTATCGGAATGCGCTTGGTGGATATGTGATTGTAGATCGATAGATTACCGCGTGACGTTCCCACCGCCAGGAGCGATATTTTCTTCGACCATATAATGCAACTGGGCAGATCGCGCAACCCAATGTCAACCGTTTGTTTCTTCTGCGAGTTTGCGTCCCAGATGATGAGTTGATGCGAATTGGCCGTTATCATCGCCAGCACGTCTCCATCACGATCCCAGGCAAATCCAGCACAGAGTCTGAAAGGGCAAACATTGAGGACACCAGTTAGCTTGCTTGTGCCGGTGATTGTAATGAACCATCAAACAACGTACCCTTGCAAGACGATACGTTCCTGTAGTTGTCCTTGACGGTTGAAAATAGCCACCGTTCCGTCACTGCCGGTACTAGCCAGCAGTTGCGCTGAGGCCCCCGTTTGCCACAAGAAGTACACATCCCCCTGACCGTGTGGTTCTTCATGACGATAAAGAACCTTAGAACGGAGAACGAGATAAAGCGCACGGTAAGATAATTACATCCCGAAAATTGCCGGATCTGCCAAAGATCAATTACCTTCTCACTGCTCATGATGTACGCTTCGGTAGCCTCAACTTCAATATTCACTCAAGCAATTGGCAATCTGAACTCATTTTCTAAATGTTCATATAGCAATTTCCACTGATAACACAGCCGTCCCAGCGGGTTGATTGCGTACCTATCGGGCAGGTTGAAAATTTTCTGTTTACTACAAGCTACCGCGATCGGTTGCTATGGCAGCGAGCGGTGCATAAATGACTGGTTGACGCCGACGCGGGTATGATTTGAAGTACAGCTGTTGATTCTATTGCAAAATCGTTTGAGTAACACCATATCTTCGTTATAATTTTACTACCTGTCATTAAATTTGAGTATTAAAAGTGCTTAAACACCTTAACAATGTTATACTATGTGATCGCTTTGTTTGAACGCCGCAGAACAGGTGCACGACGCTGCAATGCGAACATCTTGGATTGATCATGGTCATTCTGCTGACGCTTAACGAAACAAATGTTGGGTGCAATTTATAACAAAGTTTATAGGCTTATTGTTATGGAAGTATTTTTTGTATTTTAAAAAATATTTCAAATCGTTGGACAAATTGCAATCATATGAGAAAACTATTTGTAGATTATTGATAACAATCTGTATCGACCGATTCGCGCGAGGTCGTCGCCCACAGTGAACAGGTGTGTAAACAAAAACATTACGATTAAATGTCAGGTGAAGTTAATGTTTACAGGTGAATGATTGAACGAAGAGAAAAAAACGTAAACAAATATGATCGTGAAGATAGTGATCTCGCATGTAGGATGTTCATCAGGTATATTTTTAAGTTTTGCATAAAGCTTGAAATGTTCACTTTATTTTGAATATCCGTGGCGTTGCAGAAAGCAGTAGGTTTATAATATCACCATACCGTACGGTTGCTGATAAGGTAATAGATAATGCGTATTAGCTGGCAGTTTACGATGCATGCTTCCACTGTTTTGATTACTTCTGCTCAGTGCACTCTTCCGCCTTGTCAATCGTATCTTCCTTCGCCTCCTGCGCCACTGCTGCATCCGAATCCGTATCACGACATTCGCTGGCATTATCCACCGGTGCATTGTCATCCTTCAATGCACTATCGTTCTGATCCGGCACCGGTTCCTCTTCGCCGATGATAATTTCTTCCGGATCGGGCGCTCGCGGAAGGAAGTCCTCGTCCGGGTAAACTTCGTGGAAAACTGTTTTCGCTTGTTGAATGCTTTGATCGTAGTCTAGCTCGTGGTGCGGGCCGCACACCGTGCGGATGCCTGACGGAAGGGACACGTGAGCGTTTTCGGCGCACACGAGACAGCTCGGAATGTTGAAATACGCCTCGTAGAGAATTGTTGAGGTGATGTTTTCTTGTTCTGTTTGTTCTTGCTCCGGTTGCTCACTGTCACCTTCGGGTGTTTGTTGCGCTTTAGGGTAGTTGTTGCTGAGAACCTGTGTTACGTACGGTCTAAGATCGTCTTTTGGGCTTTGTGATGCGGCTGCGGTAGTAATATGAATGAGATCTACGAATAAAAACAATAATAATAAGAACATCATGAAAAACATAGATTGGCCAGAATAGCGTCACACTTACAAATTTCCTTCGGACATGTTCCGCTGGTATGAGCCATCTGCAGTATAGTTGCACCTTCATGATTGCTATCCACCGGTGGAAGTTTCATAATGGCGACTCCGCCTCCACCAGGATTCTGCGATACTCCTCCGAAAGGCACATTTGTTAGTATGACGGCACGTGCCAACTTTCCACACGGCCTCTTCTTTTCACCTTCCGAAGGTGTGCTTTGGATGAACACTTCCCGTGAGAGGTACCCTTGTCCGACGATCAGATGTTTCGATTTAATGTTCTGCTTGCCACATCTAACCGATTCATAAGTAAGTCCTTCAAGCTTCGTTTCCATCTGTATTCCCTCGACGGCTTTGTTCAGACAGTAAATCCCACCGAATACGGCGCACAATCGGCAGAAGCACTGGGGTATCTCACCACAACCGTACACGGGAAACAAAAACGGGCTGTTCCCGTAGTGTCCGAGGCTCATGAGGAACTTTTTCACCGCCACCAACCCTACCCGGCACGGTGTACGCTCGTTTCCCATCGCTATAGCGTACAGCACGTAGTGTATGAGGTTCGGTGTCAGTTTGTGTGATTGCAAATGCTCCAAGAAGGTTGTTTCGCTCAACTCTTCTGCGCCGTTTTCTTCGTACGAAGCACAGCTCTGCAGAAACTTCATCAGTAGTCGCTTTTCCACCACATTCACCTCTTTGCTGGTGAAAACATCCGACCGAGAGCACGGTACGGTCATTATCCTTCCATCCCAAACCGTAGCTACGCGATCCAATGCGCGAAATTCAGCATAGCGGCAAATGTTGGACGAAATCAGCAGATCCACCATGGAACCGCGGGCGTATAGTAGCTTCGGTGCGAGATCGATATTGAACCGACGAAATTCCTGCTCGATTCTCTCACGATTCCATCCGTCCACATCGCCATGCACGGCGAAATCGAACCAATCTTCCTGCCCATTTTGGACATACGTTGGTTGAGTATTAAGGGAAAGAAACCCATTATTGATCTTTTCCACCGTTGCGGTATCGGACGGTCCCTCCGAGAGTAGATACTTCCGAAACGATTCCAAGTTAAACGACGCCCAGTAGCCACCGTAGTATTCGTTGGTGTCCAGATGCAGAACCGTTTTACCAACCCTGCTCGCCGCTGCCGCTATGATCGACTCCGTCAGGCCTAAGTAAAACCCAGATTATAGGTCATCAGCTGTGTTTTTCACCAGCAGCACAAACTGCGAGAAGAATGACTCACCAGTTCCAATCACTATTAGATCAAATTCTGTGGGTAGATCTTCTTCCATGATAGCTGCACACAGGTGAGTGTATTAACGATAAGTTAGCCCTAAATGTTTCGTTGTTCCAGAAAATGACTAGTGGTAAGGAATGTGTAATTTTAATGTTTGCAAAATTTTCACAACATCACAACAAAAGAGCTATGAAATGATAGTGTATGCGTATACAACATCAAGAGCAGACTGGCAGGTTAGTACATTACGATACGTCGATGAAATCCCAAGATGTAGACATATAATCATTCAAGGGGCGATACAAATTTTCCTACATTTTATGTTTTCATGAATGAAAACTAAAATCTTGAAACTAAAAGCAGACAAAATTGCACTGGTTAAGCTATTTTGATTTGCTTGAACAATAGCAGTAGTGATTTTATTTACAACTTGGCAAACATCGAAAGTTTGCCTCTATCATCCACTTGTTATACAAATCTTGCGGTATCGATTTGAATTCGTTCGTTCCCAATAAGTGCAACAATTTACAAATTGGGCATTCATAGCATTTCGTTGAATGACAAAAACACGAAAGATTAGCTTTAGCAAAACCATTGCCATACGAATGATATAAACTTTTATTGCTATGATGCGAGAAGGATAACGATTACATGATAAATTATTCCCTTTCACGTTTCCCAATTGCAGGGTTGCGAAGTGATAAAAATCGAACTGATGCTGCGATGCGTTACTGAAATGTGTTCGTTTGATGGTGAAAATTCCGTTCACATCAACTTCAACGTATCGATGGCGGCTGACAGACGCTCAATTTCCACCTTCGATTGGTCGAGCTTTTCCACGTTTGCTTTGCGTACGTCTTCGGGGACCTTACTCGAATAGTTCGGAACAGCCATCGCCTGCTGCAGCTTCGCTATCGTTTGCAGCAGTGTTTCTTGCTTTTTCGTCATCTTTTCGATTTCTTTGTCAACCTCGATGAGACCCTTCAGCATGAGATGCACCACACACTGCCCGGAAATGGTGAGAATTGCGCACCCGGCCGGGGGTACGGTTCCGAAATGAACCTGCGAGAAGGCCATCGTTTCCAGCTCGAGACTGAACCGTTCCAGCGCGCTGCGAACGCCCTCGTCGCTGCAGATAAAGTAGGCGTCGGTTTTCGTCTTGTTGGGAATATTGTAATCGCTGCGAGCTGAACGGATGTCGCGGGCCGTTTTCTGCACAAACTCAAACCCTTTCTCGACAGATTCATCCTTCCAGGGGCTGGTGATCGGTTCCGGGTAGGCGGCAACGCAAATACTTGCCACTGTCGCGAAGTCTCCGCGCGGTAGGCGTTGATACAGCTCTTCGGTAATGAAAGGCATGAAGGGTGACAGCAACTTTAAACCCAAATTGAGACACGTGTACAGTGTTCGCCGAGCGGATGCTTTCGCAGGTTCATCGTCCTGTTGGAAGACTGTTTTTAAGCACTCCAGGTAGACGTCGCACAGGTCGTACAGCCAGAAGTTGTAGCAAGCGTTCGTGGCCAACGCAAACTCATACTTTTCGAAACCACGATTCGAAATTTCGATACAGCCGGCCAGGCGTGACAGGATCCAACGATCGATGTTGCTCTCAGTACCATCCTGAAAGGGCAAGAAACCATATGAAATATTTCATTGCAGAAAAAAGCCACCAATAAACAATACCAAAGCCGTGATGATGTCGTATTTCTCCGTCCCTGGGAAGTACATAAGGGCGAACTTGGTCGCGTTCCATAGCTTGTTGCAGAAGAACCGGTAGCCCTGCACACGCTGGATATCCAAGTTAATGTCCCGTGCCTGGGTCATGTACGCACACAGTGCGAAGCGAAGTGCATCCGTGCCACACTCGGGAATACCGTTCGGATAGTCCTGCTTTTGTCCCGCCTTGGCCTTCTCAATCTCTCTCGGATCGAGGTTGGAATCGAGCAGTTGCTGGTGTAGCCCTTCCAGTGAAATACCGGTGATGACGTCCATTGGATCGATAACGTTACCGAGCGATTTGGACATCTTGCGCCCGTGGGCATCACGCACCATCGGGTGCAGGAACACTTCCTTGAAGGGCAGCTTTCCCAGTAGCGTCTGCCCGAAGAACACCATACGCGCCACCCAGAAGAAGAGAATGTCGTGCCCGGTTTCCAGCAGCGTCGTAGGGTAGAAAAGCTTCAGATCGTCCGTATTGTCCGGCCAGCCGAACACCGAAAATGGAAACAGTCCCGAACTGAACCACGTATCCAGGACGTCCTCGTCCTGTTTCATGCTCAGCAGCGATTTGTCCACCTTCAGCGCAGCAGCCGCTTTGGTGAGTGCTTCCGCTTCCGTACGGCCAACAAACCAAAGATTTTCATCGCTCAAGTCTTTCGGTGCTTTAGAGGCGTCCTTGAACACCACCTGGTAGGCGGGGATGCGATGGCCCCACCACAGCTGCCGTGACACACACCAGTCGCGGATTTCGTCCATCCAATGGTACCAGATTTTCTTGTGCACATCGGGCGTGATCGTCAACTCGCCACTACGCACGGCTTCGGTCGCATTGGCGGCCATCTCGCTGCACTTCACGTACCACTGCGGTTTGATTAATGGTTCGACGATGTCCTTCGAACGAGAGCAGACGGGCACCACCATCGGATTGTCCTTCGTATCACGGTAGAGTCCCTTCTCCTGCAGCGCAGCCAGGACAGCTTTACGCGCATCGAACCGCTTCATACCGGTGAAGCTACCGTAATCACCCACAATGATGCCATCGTCGGAGAAGATCGTAATGAACGGAAGGTTGTGCCGTTTACCCACCTCGTAGTCGTTCGGATCGTGCGCTGGCGTTATCTTTACCGCACCTGTTCCGAACGTCATCTCCACGAAATCATCACACACAATGGGCAGCTTGCGGTCGCAGAACGGATGCTGCACAAACTTGCCGTGCAGATGTTTGTACCGGTCGTCTTTCGGGTGCACGGCTACGGCCGAATCACCGAGCATCGTTTCAACACGTGTCGTTGCCACCACTATTTCTTCGTCGGTTCCGATCACCTTGTATGCGAACGACACGAGCACACCGAACTCAACCTTCTCGGTGTACCCAGGGATGGTCATCTGCGTACGGCCACTCACTTCCACCTTGTCCACCTCGATGTCGGAGATGGCCGAACGCAACGTGCAGGACCAGTTCACCAACCGACTGCTGCGATAGATCATGCCCTTCTCGTGCATCCGCACGAACGCTTCCGTCACTGCCTTGCACAGCTTCGGATCCATCGTGAAGCAGGCCCGATCCCAATCGAATGATGAGCCCAGCTTCTTCAGTTGATGGTAGATACGGTCACCCTTCTCGTTGCGCCACTGCCAAATCTTGTCGATAAACTTCTCACGGCCGAGATCGTGACGCGTTTGTTGATGCTCTCGCCACAGTTTCTTCTCCACCACGACCTGGGTTGCGATGCCGGCGTGATCGCATCCCGGCACCCACAGTGTCGTGCGTCCCTTCATCCGATGCCAGCGAGTAATTGCATCCTCGATCGCGTTCGTCAGCGCGTGACCAAGATGCAACGAGCCGGTAACGTTCGGTGGCGGTATCACCATCACAAACTGACCCTTGGGGTTGTTTAACTTGCGCTGCGTGCGAGAAGAAGGGTACGTTAAATCAAGAAGGTAGGTTTACTAATTTGCTACTGGACACGTACCCCATATTCGGGCTTAAAGAAGCCTTCCTTCTCCCACCAGCTGTACCACGCCGCTTCCACATACTGCGGACTGTACGCGTCCGGGAACGAGCCCGAGAGATCCTTTTTCTCTCCTTCTTTCGTCGTCCCTGCGTAAACGGCTACTTCTTTAGTTTCTTTCACTTTTTTCTGTGGAAAAAGATCATGATAATACGAGAAAAGTCTATTAGCAACATGAAAGAGCTTTGCAAAAAAAAAAAACAAAAATGGTCATTAATGCCTTTCACTTTTTTATCTGCACTAAATCTTAGTCACCGTTCCAATCGCTCGAGTGGCAACGTAGGCTGTTTGTTTTATGAAATGATTCTAAGAAAGGGAGATCATGCAATGTATGATGCAATACTAGGGTTATTCTCAACGTACCTCCGTTTTTGGTTTCGATGCAGCTTGCTGTTCTTGCTGTTGCTTTTTGTTTAACTTTTCCTGCAGTTTAGCCAACTTGGCCGCTTTTTCTGCTTCTTTTTTGAGCTGTTTTTCGGTTTTCACCGGTGGTGTACCAGCACCACCGTCTTGAGCACCACCCGGATTCGTCATCGTGATGCAATTCAGCGAATGTTAGGAAGCTATTTCTCGTTACTCTTTTAGTATCTTTGAACCTGTCCTATTAGGTGTGTTGATGCACTCTTTTGAACGGAATTTAGGCGAAAGTATTCCGCGAAATACCTTTGATCCGGTTTCCTTCGCTGTCCGCATACACCAAAAACAATTGACGTTGGCACCACGCGAGCGGAAAGTGACAGCGCCGTGTTGTCAATAACGTCATGATCTCGGTTTATGGCTACCTTGTGCATGAAACTGTCAAAAGTGACGTCAATTGGATCGGTTTGGTAGTGTTTGTGTGTACATATGTTGTGTGCAAATTGCAAAGCGGTGTTTAGCGGTGTGTGTGTCCGAGTGGAGTAATTCGTAAGTCCATAAACCGAATCCGCGTAGTAAAACCGCTCTACTACGAACGACTGATCCTTCTCCGGTAATCGGGTTTTCCTGTGTTAATTTCACACCGTCGATCAAGTAGCGCAGTACAAAGCTGCGTTGTTTGAATTCCATCTCATTGAACTAGCTATGATGCTTGCTTCCGCTGTACGTAATTTGTCCCGTCGGTCGTTTTCGACCTCCAAGGCGGTCTCGGCGCAGCAATTGACTGTCCGCGATGCCCTCAACGCGGCGCTCGACGAAGAAATGGAGCGGGATGAGAAAGTGTTCCTGCTCGGGGAGGAAGTGGCACAGTACGATGGTGCCTACAAGGTAAGCACAAGAAACCGAGACCCCCAAGAGGAGAAGATTCTTGGACAATCCTGAAGATAAAAGAGATTACGTAAACATATCGGCAGTGACAATCCTACGTGTAGTGGTAGGAAAAAAAGAAGCAACATCGCTTCGAGGGCAAAGAAGGGTCACTGCCGTGCGTGTTATGTGCAAAAATAAATAAAAATACTAGATGAACAAGTAAAGGTTATCTAATCCATCAAAGGAACCAGGATCAAGAGTAGTTTTCAATGCCGTGCTTGCTTGGTGGGCAAACAAGCGACGTCACAGGCTCTGATGCATGTTTGTTTACATTCTGATCTTGGCAGGTTTCCCGAGGACTATGGAAAAAGTACGGCGATAAGCGTGTGATCGATACCCCGATCACGGAAATGGGCTTCGCCGGTATTGCGGTCGGTGCGGCAATGGCTGGATTGCGTCCGGTTTGCGAATTCATGACATTCAACTTTTCGATGCAGGCCATCGATCATGTAAGCCGCGTTGGAACCGCATGATTCTAATACAACAGTGCAGAACCGACAATGTTCATATCCTCCTAATGTTGTAGGTTATCAATTCGGCAGCAAAGACATTCTACATGTCCGCTGGTACAGTGAACGTTCCGATTGTGTTTCGTGGCCCCAACGGTGCCGCGGCAGGTGTGGCGGCCCAGCATTCACAGTGTTTTGGCGCCTGGTACTCGCACTGTCCCGGCTTGAAAGTGGTATCTCCGTACGACAGTGAAGATGCGAAGGGTAAATAGCCGTTGCCGGCATCGAGCGCTGAAAAGCGGTCTGTACTGAAGTGTGTTATTTCTGCAGGACTTCTAAAGGCTGCCATTCGCGACCCGGATCCGGTGGTCGTGCTGGAGAACGAAATGGTGTACGGCGTCAGCTACCCGGTGTCCGACCAAGTTCTGGATAAGAACTTTGTGCTGCCGATTGGTAAGGCCAAGATTATGCGTCCGGGTAAGCACATTACCATAGTGGCACATTCGAAGTCGGTTGAAACCGCGATGCTGGCCGCCAATGAGCTGGCGGGCAAAGGCATCGAGGCGGAAGTGATTAACCTACGATCACTGCGCCCACTGGATTCGGAAACTATTTTCAAGTCGGTTCAAAAGACTCACCATCTCGTGACGGTGGAGCAGGGATGGCCCCAGAGCGGTGAGTGATTATCTTTCCCATAGCTGGAGATCGTGTCCGGTTAATTTGACCATTTTGTTTTTTTTTGCAATAGGTATTGGTTCGGAAATTTGTGCCCGCGTCATGGAGCATGAGACATTCTTCCATTTGGATGCCCCAATATGGCGCGTTACTGGTAAGTTTGAAAACGGTTGTGGTTTTTTTTAAATCTTTTACTAACGAATAACGTTCACCTAGGTGCCGATGTTCCAATGCCCTATGCTAAGACCCTTGAAGCAGCCGCCCTGCCACAAGTACCTGATGTTGTCACTGCCGTTAACAAGGTGCTAGGTGTGAAGTAAATCTCAGTCCCATCCAACAATGTGTATGTTCTTCACAACTCAGAACATCCAATTGATACAAAAAGAAGAACACAAATAATGCTAGCTAAAGTTTCCGGTGGTGCAGTGTTTACGAATGTTCATTTCTGTTTTAAAAACATTAGTCAGGTGACATAAAACCCCAACCGTCTTTGCTTCTGCTGTCAAATGTCGCATAGAAATACAAACTATCTTTGGGATTAGAATCTTTGGAATGTGGATAAATAGCTTCCTTTCGCTACGTGATGTTGAATGGTTTAGGAAATAGTGGAGCGAGTATTTGATGATCGTCTTCAAGACTGTAGCATAAGACCCACTGTTCGCAAGATGGAGCTAATTTATTATAATTTGATAAAGAATTTTTATTTGTTGAACTCGTCACCATATGCCAAGGGCATTTTTTCGATTTCCTTTTGATGCTAGCATCGGTATTGACAATTTGTCGGGGTTTATCAACTAGGAAAAATGCTTTATCACTTTGTGAATCTTTTACGGCACCCAGGAAACTCACTTACTCAAAATCAGCTAGCTGCGCATCGCCCCTACCATATAGCCACATCCATACTCCACCAGAAGAACTTCGGGGAAAATTTTGTAAATAGAAACAAGACACAATTTACCATCCAACTGTTGAATAAACTCAATGATGCATTTGCATCAAGAACAAACGACACTAACAGTACAATGGGAACGCATCATCGAATCTTCTATGCGGGGCAGTACGCTGGTACAATGCAATAAAAGCTGGCATTAATAAATCTAGTTGAAAGATACTATGCTCAGGATATTATTGTAGTTTATTTTGTTTAGTTTTTTACTTGCCTCAGCTTTTCATAGTACATGAAAAAATAATCGAGAAATTGTCGTTACTAAAATATCCCGGGTCAATTTTCCGAGGGACTGAAAGCATCCATCCAGATAGCAAAAGAGAAAATTCATTCAATTCATTGTCCAATCAAACCAACTGTAAATCGCCATGGTAACAATAAGGTATTCTAGTGTTGTTTCGACTTCAGAATGTTCCATCTTTCTGGCAGCGCCAACGTCTCATCTATATTATTGATGGATCTGGTAGGAATACTGTCACAGATTTACAGGGTTTCGAGTCATATAAGGGAGCAATGGAATCGGTAGAGAGAATGTGTCAACCGGTTGAGAGAATGTTGCACCCATGTAGTGGAATCGTGAAAGCATAATGGAGAATCGTGCAATCAAATAGCCGAATGTTGCAAGTTGCTAGGGGAAACGTGTAAGCGTTGTGGGGATAGTTGCAATCATTTTTTGAAACCAGCCGTGAATCTTACACCAGCGGCATCGATACCGTGCAAGTATGGGTAAGGGTAAGGGTAAGTTTATTAGATATTTTTCATAAAAAATAGTATTTTAATAATTTGTAATACCGCGTATATTCAGGAGAACAACGTCAACGGTTCGATACCATCTCGGTACAGCGGAGGAACAAACTGTGTGTTCTGAAAAACTAAAAGCAATGGATGAATTATTTTCATCCATTTTCCAATTATTTTCAATTTTCACAGTTCATAAACTACATATCCTTTTGTTTGGGATGTCATATGCAAAAACAGGTTTTCTCTCTTATGCAAAAACTCTCTAAAAATGGTTCGTATTTTTAAAGGTTTAGGTTTTTTAAAATATTAACAACGTGCGCTTAGTTGCTCGTTCACTACTTCACTTTTTATGATCCTCGGTTATGAACATAAATATATTTTTTAAATTAATTGATTTATCCATGCGTTACGAAGTTGAGATTTTACATACAACTACAAAGTAATGCAAGTTTCATTTACATGCTTCAGGTTCTTTTAATAAGCATTCGTTATTTTGGAACATACTGAACTGTGTTTTTTTATTGTACTTTGAAAGTATTTAACGCATGCTTCTAACAATAATTTTTTTCATAAGAACAGTGTACTAAAACATATCCATGAAATAATGTTCGTATCGTAAATCATCCACAACCATCACATCGAGGGATGTGGGAGCGATGTTCCCTGGGATAATGTACTGTTTTACGTTCTCTGTATGTCGCATTACTACTTAGACTCTTAGAAAACCTTAAATGCGATTTGTAAAATGTGTTTGTTACCTTGATATTCTGTCAATATGCAATTATAGAGCTATCTGGTTTTTATTCGAAGTGATAACTAACGAACGATCTTGAACGAACGGTTTTGAAGGCACAATTGATAACGTATTTACATTCTACTAATAACATGTTTTTACTTTTGTGTGTTTAAATGTATAATTACAATCGAGTAGCGTTATTGTTAAGCTTGTTATCCTATCTTTGTGGCCGTAATCATTTCGTACCATTTCATGTGAGACACTTTCATTTGCAGGCACAATATTTTTGGAGAGTTTGTTTTTATTCCATTCCAGTAGAGCCAATTACGCAAGGGATAAAACTTCACTAGAGTGTGTTAAAATTTTGCACCGTCACTTGCGTTGTGACTTTCGCGTATAGAGTGTTTTCCAGCTGGCTGGTTTTAACACTACATTAGCATCGTTTGTTTCCCAACGGTTTGAATGCCCGCTAGTGTGCATGACGTTGTACTATGTGAGCATCATTGCTGTATTAAACAGAGAGTAAAGCAACCGTACAACCGTACAATGACCACATTCGGCTTCGGTTTTGTTGAGTAAATCTCAAGTTAAAACAATGAATATGATTTCCAAAATAATTGCATGCTGTATAATTTACCTAACCAATGCCAAAGCGATGCTACAACAGCATTTAACTACTTTTGCTAGTTTAAATTAATAAATAATTTCTATAGACTTTTTCTTTTTTATTGCTTCTAATTCAAATTTATTATTTTTTTTTACAATATCTCCTCTTCTTAAGAATTATATCGACATCGATATCAGGACCATATCGACTAAATTTTTAGTTGCTTTACATCCATTTCTGACCTGTTTGACGCTTCTTACAAACTCATAGGCATTAATTTGGACTTTCGGTAATCTTCGATCGGCTTTCGATGATCAAAATTGTGTTTATAGTTTGATGGTTCGTTATTAACTATTGTTACCTTAACTGTGCTGCTAAACTGTACAAACTACATCAAATTTTAACAAACACAACCTTTTTATAGCTGTTTATTTTAGAAATTTATTCTTTCTTCTTTTGGAAACGTTTGTTTATTTCAAAATTTTGTGTAGATCGTATATTCCCGGCTGCTGAAGTTATTTTTATAATATTAAATTTTTCATAATTTTTGGTAATATATTGTTTGGGGTTTTGTTCTCTTCCATTACAAGTATTTGCTTGCCATGTTTATAATCTGAATATACATGTTAAGTTTGGCTAATACTTAGTGTTATATCGTCGCCAGTGTTATGTTGGAAAGAACATTGTAGTTTTCACGCATAACATATATTTTTCTACATCTGTACATTTATTTACTTAATAGAACATATAAGTTTAACATGCACTGCGGCGAGAAAGCCATGTTACCTCTTCGGTCGCCCGATCGTGGGGACATCCTTCGGAAACAGCATCCTGTCACTCGAGGAGTCTCAAGGAGCACAACTCCTTGTTTTTTTCCACAATTCTTCAAATCGTTTTAGAATTAAGGTCGATGGCGCATATTATCAATATATATTCTGAACGAAAACTTAACAAAATCCTAAAATGTCTCCGAGACGCAAACACACTAATATTAGCTAAAAAAACAGACGACACAGTCAGAAGCTTTACAGCTTTGAAAATTTTGAAAATATTCCGTTTTTGACGAAGGCGAATTTGCTCATCAATCCTATTTATGAATTGTATCTTTCGAAAATTTAGCTTAAATGTAGCATTATTGGGTCTATTGACTTGTCGGCCTTCCGACAGAAGCTAAAGTTGTACAGAAATATGCAATTTAACTGGAATTGCAGTGGCTTGTTGATGTTTGAATTGAAAATAAAACTTTTCAACTTGGTTCACCAAGTAACAATGAAAAGCCAGTACAAACATCACGAAAGGTATAAAATTATTAACCCTTTTATTGCACTTTTACAGCGGATTTTTATTGCAAACTTACCAATATTGAAAACTGAACCACGCCAGACGGCAACGGCGGCAGCGAGGCGGCAAACGCTAACGGCGGCGAAAGTGAAAGGTGAAATATTAACATACAAATGAATAAAACCAACACATTGCAGCAGTTTTATGGTGAAACGATATTTTTGCTTTGAAATTCACGCTACTACGCTACACGTAGCTAAGGGGACCGGTGTTTGATTGTTTCTGCTTTACGAGGGTGAATGGTCTGCAAGGGTCTCACGTAAAACGGTTGCTTTGATGGTTGCCACCGTGTGCCGCCTGCCTGCCCGGCCCGGCGCGATGTTTCTCTAATAATGTTGTAAATATTTTGCGTCCCTGGAATGCCTTTTCATTTATATTTATGATCTGGTTGTGTGTTAAAAACTTTCTTTTTCGGCAACCTCGTCTACCGCGTAGGTAAAGGGTAACGGTGGTAGCGACAGAACGCTTTAATTTGCATCTAATGTAATGTTTAAACGTAACGTAAATCAGCTGTTGGAGTTTCCTACCGTCCTGGAATGATAACTATTTTGGAAAACTGTGATACTGTGAGTATCATACGATTAGTAATAATCATTAGCTTATGCAAAGTTAATTTAGCCCATTTAGCAAAGAATGCGGAAGTGGAAACACTTATTTAAGTTGAGCGTTAGAAAAAGTTCTCATACTCATCAGGAGTTGACGAGGAAATTTGCCTGATCAATCATACCCAAAGTCTCAACATTCAGACAAAGCGGCAAAGCATGTAGGGCACTCCTACACCAATCGAATAAATTCATGTCACGCGAGGGAAATGAAACCCCCTATTCACATCACGAATGAGTAATTAAAGACGTGGGAGGAAATGTTTCGTATGCTCCATCTTGCCATCATCATCTCCACCAGAATGCTGCCCTCTACTTGCAGTGTCATGATGAACGGTTATGGTTTTTGCATACATCCTTCTAACTATGTGACATGTTACACAAATGAGAGTAATTTCTGCGTATGATTATATATTCTAATATGCTTTACGTACAACTAGATGCATTTATTTAGTGTACGTAGCTAAGAGTAAGAAAAGAATAGTGTTCTGAAAAGAATCATTCGTAACAACAACACTATTCAACAACAGGCAGCTATCTAGAGGATGTCACTAATGTTTTTGTAATGTTTAAATGTTTGAAATGATCAGATAGATGACCGACATTCTTTCGGAAAATGGTGAACGATTGATTGATAGGCAAGCCTTAAAAAGCTATGAAATCATTATGAAAACACAAGATTATCAACTAGTGAATGGGTATCCGTACGCCGCCGTAGTTTACCGTACATTGTCGTGCATTCATTGACAGTTCAGCATCTACGGTGTATACATTATAGAAGAAAGTGTGAGGGTTCCTTCCTACAAGCAAATGAATATTTGATTGCACTAAGTAACGTTTGGTGTTCTTCCGACCCAATCTTCCCATACGCGAATTTGAAATATTTTAGCTTTGTCGCTAGGGGATGCGTAGTAGGCGCCGGTTTTCGGTATTCATCAGAGGGTAAGAACATGTGAATAATTTGAGAATTGCCATTAGTCTGTTAAAGTGCCGCTACGGTTGAGATGCGAGGAATGGAGAAAAGTATTGATTTACCAATCATCTGGTTGGTTTGGATAAAATTTCAATCCCATTAAAACTAACACTTGCACAGGAACTTGTGGTTTTAAGATTTGCAATTTTTGCAATTCGTAATGCGCAACACAAACTTTGCACAACAAAATTGGAAGGTGGTATTAGCTGATTAGACATATTTTTGTAGCTTTCGATTGATTGCTTCAATATAGTATATAAATTTCGAAGCGCTTGTCTCGTGGATGTACTGTCGTATCCAAAATATTAAAAAATTCTTCTCATTAGGATTGACTGAGAGAAGCTACATGAATACCAAAATTGAAAAAATAATTAGATTTTGAAAATGTTATAATTAAATTATAATAATTTCTAAATGGGTGCCTTAAGATTAGCTCATTCGTGGAAAAGTGATAATAAGAAAAATTAAGGTTTTTTTTAAATTAACAAACCTTTAGGTTATTACGGCACACTTAATTGAACGAAGTAAGATACCTAATGGTATTACATCCGGACGGGAACTCGTTGGTGAAAGAAAGCGGGCTGGAGCATGAATACGCATTAAGAAGACTTAAGCTGCCACTAAAACAATGGGTGTTTGAATACAAACCAATGCTTGAATTCGAAAATTTTAATGCGATAATCTTCCATGCAATTAGAATAACTTTCTTTATTAAATATAGTATCTGATGGGCAATATAAATTTATTTTCACTGCATGAACTGTACAGTTTTATATGGAGTCTACTGTACACATTCTGATCATGCTGTTTCAAGATGTTTAGACAATTGTTTGTTTTGGTAAGAGTGGTAGAAGAAAACGAGCTCACCTGTACAGGCTACTTGTAAACATACTTTACCATTATCTAAAACCAGATCTTGGCAACAGTGTGCACTAACATGCTGCTTTGATCCGCTTCCTTTCATCTTTTCCCGTAACGCAAATGGTTTTGGATTTCTGGATGAGAAATAGTTTGATACAATCTACGTTGAATAAGGTCATGGATCGAAATGTTGTGTCGTGCAACTTGTTGACTTTCTTTCCCAAGTGCAATATAGTTTGCCTTCCGGTGCGCAAAGGTAAGCCAGTTTTGTGTGTTTTAAATTTGTAAGCACCTTGAAAAAGCGACCAAAGCTTTGACTGATTTGCGTATAAAAAAAAAAAAACGATGAGTAAATAAATGTCTTCAGCATTGATTCCAAGATAAACCGTAGATGAGATAGATTGTGTTAATTTTTATACTAACTTAACCATACACTCATTATTGTTTTATGGTAATAAAATGGAAACAAAATAAAAAATGTTAAAGTGAGAATATTCAAACAAATGTGTTCAATAGAATATTTAGAATGTATGGTATAACTTCAAAAAGACCCACTTTTTACATGCAATAAATTTTAAAATGGTTTTATTGTGACAGAATCCTTTCATCACTATGGAAATGTGTAAACATATAACAGATCGTAGTGTTTCCCTCCTTTTCGATTGCAATGATTTAAAGGAGGATTAATAAAAACGTGCTACAAAGCATTGATTGTATTGCCCCTACCGGACAAGGGCTCTTCAACGGGGTAATTAAACTTTTATTGCTTACTTTTCGCATGAAACCGGTGATAAATGAGGAAAGTTTAAGTTTTATGTTTCAATTTTAGCGTTGGTTCATTGTACGTTCAACATATTTTTTCCAATACTTTCGGCGAGTCGATGAGCTGTGATGAAAAGAAGGGGTTTTGTTTATGGGAGATTTAATGTAAGGAATCATTTGAAATCAACGCCAAACGCACAAGTGCCGCTGGTTTGGGTATAAAAGATTAACGACACAAATGTCTTGGTTGGGCAAGGCTTTTCAATCGGTTTGTCTAATACTGTAGCTGCGAAAGAGGTCCGATTTAGGTCAAAAGGTCCTTTTTAGGAAATAAAATTAGAGAAGCAGAGGGGATGAAGAGCGCTCTCACATAGTTGTATGATAGATTACAGCAAAAAAGCAAAATTTAGGCATACAAACTTGCGTCCCAATTATAACCAAATTTATACAGTTTTTTTTTTCGTTGAATATTAAAGAAGACAAAACGAAACTTTTTGATCGGAAGCGTGTGCAGAGCGAGCGAATAAATTTGAACAATGTAACGTATAAACTTAAATTGACTCCCATACAGCTTTTTAAATCGACCGAAATGGCATAGAATGCAGCAAAAACAGAGTTTCCGACAAAAAGGGTTAGCAATGTAAAGAAATGAAAAAAGAACAAAGCATTGCGGACGTGGTACGTATACGATACAACAGGGAAAGGTGAAAAATTTGTGCCTGCTCTCCGGCCATCCCTTGTTTATTGAATGAAAGAACATTGCTTTCGCCCATAACCCGCCGAATCGCACAGCGAACAGGAAGTATAGCTTTGTGGTTTCAGAAGGTTCTAAGTGGCGGGTGGTAGCGGTTTGAAATTAATTTTTCACTCAAGCTTATGAACGAAAGATAAGCGTTTGAAGAAATATAATACAGTTTTGTGTTGTCTTATGCTGGAAGATACTGTTTCGTTAAAGCGCAGTTAGATATTACAATTAGCTTATTTATCCGATGTGGCTAAAAAGGTCATTGGTATAGTGTTTAGATAGCACATAGTTAGTACAAATCAACACTCCATTAATACAGTTCATCACGCAAATTAACAAAGGAGAAAATTGTAAGACAAATGAAGAAAGCACTAATGGTTTAGTAATTTTTTAAAAGGAAATTTATCCCCGTTTTGTATCATGCGTTAAACTTTCAAGCATAATTTTAAGTATCGAATCAATTTATTCATTTTTCACTACACTTTATTTGTGACTGATAAAACGACAATCGAAATATTTTAATCTTTACAATTTATATTTTTTTATCCTCTCTCATCGTTTGCTTGGCTAAATGATCAACACATTCATTCTTACCGTCATTCAGGTTTCAATAGCGAATTTTTCCACAATGTACGTCGAAGCAATCCTTGCCTTGTGGGATAAATGAAGCTACACTGGCACGGTTATGTTGAAATGTTGAATATCGAATCGTAAACATATATCCGGTAAGTTGTGAACCTTAAGTTATTTTTCAAACACGATATTTTTTCTCTGCAGTTAAATTCACACCCAACGATTAACAACAATCATCAATAATTCATTGTTTATATTTCCCTCAACTTAATTCCGTATGCTTTTGACGCTTGCCTGTCTGGTCTGCTAACGACCGGAAATATTTTGTTGACATAGCAACCGATTTTGGGAAACAAGGAGCGTAGGAACTTAGGAGCTTATGTGTACGAAAAGGAAATTGTAAAACAAAATTATATCCAGTATTTACAGTGCAGGTCACCGTAAATTCATTTTTATTTATGTAGTATACAATACGTACGTTAAAGCTTTAAAAATTATATTTTTAATATTTTTAAATTTGGACGTATTTGCTCGTTTGTCTTAAGAATGAGTCTTAAGATATCAAGATTTTTTGAAGAATTTCATTAACAATCTCCAGGAATCGCTCGATCTGATACAAATAGATAAAACGAGGATTTTTGGGATTGAAGCCACGAAACCACAATCATTTTTTTGGTAGAAAATTAAAAAAGAATTTGAGTAATTGATCGTTCAAAGAAATTCTTAACGACTGGTTGACGCGGCAAAATTCTTATGCCATCAATTGAGTGTATGGTCTTAAATTTTCCTTTACAATCGTTCAACTGCACGGTGCGCGTTTCCCCGCATGTTTCCCCGTTTATTGAATTTTTATCACCGATTAGGTTATGATGTTTTAGAATAAATTGCGCGATTTCAGACGAAAGTTGCAGTGACTGAGCCATGAGCTTTGCATGAATAAACCGTACTTCGAAGCTACGGCTCGGAAGCCTGAGCGGGAGCTCGCCCTTTGTTTTACAAAGTCTTAGCTACCGCCAAGAAAGGCGAAGCCAGACAGACAGCCTTCCAAAATTGACGGAAACTGGTAAATGAATAAAAAAACAAAAAGTTGTCGTTTCCGGCCCAGGCAGACCAGGCTTTCGGCTGCACTGATTTATGGGCGACGGTAAGTTGTACCGAAATTGGTACCGCGTTCGTTCAAGAGGGTGGTGTATTATGTTTCAGCGAGTCAGTTTGCTGGCGCTGTTGCGATTTATGTAAAAGTATTGTTATTGTGTGAATATTAAGCTTGAATATTTTGAAAGTTGTTTGACTTTTTCGAGGTATTGTCTTACTAGTGGGAAATGACGTAACTTTACGTTGGAAGCGTATGGTAATGGTTCAGGATTAATTTTTGTTTTCGTGGAAAGCGTGGCAGCGATAGAGCATGCAAGCTTCTGATTCATATTGATTGAAAATAATTTGTTTAACTGTACTATTAGGGTTTATTTTCAAAGGGAATAAAGTACTGAAGTGCTGTTACATATATTTGATATACTTTAGTAATTTGTTTATATTGTATATTTAACTTCAATTGACAAATCTGAACAAGGTAAGTATTATTGTTTGTACTTTTTTTGTGCAACCATTTCAATTCAGGTAACTTACATTTAAAAACACCGAATCCGGTTTTGAAATAATAAATAGAAAAGAAAGCATCAAAACATTCTTTTCCGTGCGATATAATTTGTTGATGCTCCCTAACATATTGTTTTCATTTCCAAACCGTGGAAGCCATGATTTGGTATGGGGGCCCCGTTTTCTCCGTTGTTTTCCTCGAAAAACATATCTGACAAACATGTACACATTGTGTCATGATCCGCTTTAGCAGCGGATACAACCTCCAAAGTATCCGCCCTTAAGCTTTCAACATTTTCACTTTTTATTCTTTCTTTTTTTATGGATACATGAACCACAAGAAAAAGGATTCCCATGAAATGAGCGATTTTATCACGACTCTCGCCGCTAATGGGAAATACACTTGAAATCAATTCTTCATTCAGGACGGATGAACATTTCCAGCCTCATCATGATGTTGTTGATAGCACTCATGTGTTCATCATCTGCCGGTGCTGCTGCTGCTGCTGGCGCTGGGCTAAGTTTGGCCGCTGCTGCCGGCGCTGCTGTGTTGTGGTTTGTGCAAAACGAGTGCTTCCGAACGGTTCCGCACGGTGGCACGGTGGCACGGTGCCGAGAGTCGTGTGCTCCGGGGAGTACAAACATCATACATATTTACGTGCCTTTAGAAAAGAAAATGATTTTCGCTTGCTAAGGCAAACCGCATTAAACGCTCTATGCGCGCCCGCTCGCAAGGCGGCTGGGGCGGCAATGAGTAATGATTAAAATTGTTCTCGACGATGCTTGAGGTGAACGAGAAATGTTTACATCCGTATTATAGCCATGGCCGCGTGGATCGGAGAGACGCTTGCTCGGATTTCATTTCCACGATGTGTGAATGCTTGTGGTAAGGTTAACAAAAAAAAAACTAGCGCTAGTATAATTTATATCGAATTTGATACTTTGTTAAGTATCATTTGTTGTTAAAAGATTATTTTCTGGTTCGTAATACGATGAGTCAATTAATAGATTTTACTAAGGATCATACAACAGTTCTGTGCAAAAGTAATCATCTCTGCAGGACCGAATTGGATCAAATTCTCGTTTTATTGATAACAACATCCAGCGTGACACGTTTCCACACGAGGAACTACTGCCCTAAATCAACGTGACGTCCTCAGTCGAGTGTGTCCATTATTATTCCCTTATTTTGACACCCTGCAACCGGCTGCAGCCGAGTAAACCCTAACTATTGCTGTCCTTTTGAGTATTAATCGGGGTTTAAATGTTATTTTAATAAAAATATTACAGCGGCTTGTGGCGTTTAATACTAGCATGTTTTCACATGTTCTATGGTTTCACAAACATTAGCCTGCATCTAGGCGGATATCAGAACGATAAGAAATTTAAAGACACATAAGATGATAAAAAACATGAATTCCTTTCAATTGATTTGAGCCGTCTTCTTCGGTATTGGTTTTAACTCTACTCTTTTTGTCTCTATTCAGGAGCTATAGTAGATAAGGGTAGACATAGCCACAGGTGGATCGAAGGTAAATTCACGTTACACTCCACAACCTATCCTATTGTGGAGGGGAGTTCTCGAAGGCGAGACTATTTACCATAATCCCATGTGCTCCTCTTAATCCTTCTTAAGCGTAGCTTAGAACAGTATGACACATTCCTCCGCAATCGTTTTGATGAAACGCCATGGTTTTCTTCATTTGTTGATTCAATATTGAGTACATTGAAGTGGATAAGTTAAGGAGTAATTTGTATTTTAAAGTTTTTTATACATCACTCACTTTGACAAAGATATGTACTCTAGGCACTCAAAACATGCTTGAATAGGAACTAGAAAACAAAAACCCGCCCGAATTTCTCTAGCTGACAAAATGGCGACAGTCTAAAAGTAAACAGGTCCAATTGAACGTCGCTTGCTGGGATTACTAAACGGTGACACTGGAAAACGCCTACTAGCGCCTGCTAATGGACATGCCAGATTATTTTATGGCCTTAGCCTGGTAAAAGAAATCCCTCCTCTTAAAGCGAATAAAGGTAGATTCTCTAAGTGTTTTCATGGAATCCAGCCACCAGGATTATTTGTAGGAAACGAAAGATTGGAAAAAACCTGGCAGTTTGGAGAGCAAAATAGACTGAACGGATGTTTGAGTGTAGAGTAACCATAAACCGGATGCTTGGGAAAGAGGTGTATTCACTAACACAATTTTGTCACGGAACATTTAGCCGGTGTATGGTTGAGCAATTTTCCATCGAATCAGTTTATTATTGAACTCAAGTATTTTTCTTCAAAGTATAATAATATGAAAAGCCTTGCTGCCTAGTCCTAGTCCTAGTTGACTCTGGCACATGCATTCACATTTTGAAAAAGAAATGTATTACGAAAATGATAGGCTACGATAAATGGTTCTTTTGCATGGGTCGAAAAGAGAGACCCTCATTGTATTACGCATCTCATCGTGCAACCCTATTCTGATTAGACCAGGAAAGCTGAATCATGTGATTTTAAGCAAACCATAAACACCATGGCAACACATAGTAACGGAAGATGTATAAAAGAGTAGATTTTATTTCCGATTCAAAATTGAATAGTTTTTGCTTTAAAACGAAAACTTCTTAAAATAGCGTTAAAGTATTTCCCTTTCGACTAAAGTTTCAGCATGTTGATCCTACGTAATTACCGCCGAACGAATGGCACGTGATTTAGTTCACACGTGAGGTTGACTTTCCTTCCCAAACCGGCTTGAGCGGAGCGAAAACCACGTAGTTTGGAAGTAATCTCAGTTCAAACTCACGATTGCAAAACTTGCACAATGCTAACGATCCTGGTCGCCTATGTGACTGTCGGTCGTGGGCAATTTCGCACACCCAAATGACGCGAACATTTTTCAACCCAACCTTAGCAAAGGGTGCCTACGAGAAACGAAAAATCACGTCAAGTTTCATGCATCACAAGCTCAACGTTAAAAAAAAAAAAAAAACTGGAGAGTGAAATAAATTTCAACACGGATTGCATGTTCTTCTGCTTTCTGTCCCTTACGACTGTGGGGAATCTAAGTGTCTTTCTGCGTAAATCGTGCCTCTCTCGTGAACTCGTCTGTATTCATAATGATTAGTCATCGTTGTCGGGGCGATGGTGAATCAAGGGAATTGCTACAAACGGAACGCACATGGTTTGTTGTAAAGTTTTCGAAACCAGCAGCGAAGGGCAAACAAACACACACACACACAGACATGAACTCATTTTTCGAGGGACACCGCAATAATAAACTTTTCGACCCAGAAATACGTCAAACGGCAAGGGACTATCGCTACCGGTTGGGATTTCTAAGTACGTTTCACAATAGCCATCATCGCACGTTCGGTGGTGTCGAGAGTTCGTTCTCTCGATGGGGAAGGTACGAGTTTTCGTTCAACCGTGTGCTAATTTCGCCAGCGACTAATATGGTCCCGTAAGCCGCAGGAGCTGGTTAACCTGGAGCCTGGAAACACATTTCCATCGTGCATGTAATGCTGTGGAATGTAGCGGCGGATGTGCTGGTACTGGTTTCAAAAATGATATACTGGTATCGCATTTTCCAATGAAGCATGCCATGCTCAGGGGAATTTGTACTGAATCCTGTAAAGCATGCGATAATTTTTTGCCCGAGCTAGCGAGCAGAAAATGAAAGATATTGGCGCTGTATTAAATGCTCAGCGTAATCTGTATATCTATAAATCCTCTAATGTATATATGCGATATTCAGCTTTAACTAGGAATTTCCTGGTTATAAATTATGTGTCCGCTAAATTGCTATGTAATCGCATCTTACTGTTGTGACCGTTTGACAGGCGAATTGAGAAATTTGAGCAATAGTTTGTCATCCAATCCATCTACCGTAGTCAAACTGACGTGCAGCACAAGGATATGGCAAACATAGAACTAATTTTGATACAAGCTACATACAGCCTCCTCAGTCTCTCTTGCTCTATCTCTCTCTCGTACTGCGCTCGCAATATAATATCCTTTGGTTTTGGTGATGTATTTGAGCACGTTGTAGCTCAAATTAATTACATTCTCATATTTCAATTAATAATTAACATTGAAAAATGTGCCTCCATATACAACCCACGCATTCGCAGGTCCGCATTCCCGGTTCCTATTCCCGGTGGGAGGTGGGATGGTGGTGATGAGGAGACCCTGGTTGGTGTATGTACGTAGCAGCTGTCGGCAAGCGGTTGATATGCAAAGCAGTATGAATAATTATTTAGTGAAATTAACATTAGTCCCCCCCTCGTTTTCAAGACGGCTGTTATCGTGGGCTTAGTTGGCATGCCCAGACGCTGTCAGACACCACCCGACCCGGCGGACTGCGAAAGGGTAATTTTCTACCTTTATTATGCAAGACGTCATTTACTTTCAGTCAATATTTCAAACCCGCCGCCGAGGGCACCGTTATTCGGCTCGGCCAGTTTGGAGGAAATGATTGCAAAGGAAAACATTTAAAATAGTTTTAATGATCATTTTCCTACACGGAAGCTGAGAGGAACCAGTTGCCGGTAAGACGGTTTTTTGCTTCATTTGCATGATTCGCTTTAATTGCAATTTTTGTGGTGGGTGAAATTTTTCGAATTACGAACGGTGGCAACAACTCGGCGATGAAACATTATTAAAGCGGTACAAATTTCGCACACGGACACGGACGATTCAGGATAGGCAGATGACATGTTGGCCCAATTTCATGCGGCTAATTTAGGGTTTTTTTTTATATTGAACTATCGTCAGATTAATATGTTAAATATTTTTAACGGAGTTTTGCACTATATGCTTGCAAGAAGAAAGGAAACACAAACGTATAAAGAAACTAGCAGGCTAGTGGGAATATGGACAAAATAATACATTAATTGATTATTAAACTTGCTTACAGTTACGAAAACGATCAGAATCGGATGAAAACGGAACCAATTAGTGCTTAACAGCGAGCGCATAAACGATAAATAAATAAGTGGTTGTTATGTAGCGAGTTAACTTTATTATTTTCCTATCAATATAGTTGGTGCAGCTTGACGGAGTATAGCGTGACTATAGTACAAAGCAGAGTCGTTTGTGATAAAGGTGGTCCTTTGAGGAAGCAAACCCACGTGCACTCACACACACACACACGGATCCTTTACCACCTTCACCTTCGGTCGTCGCTGTATGGCAAAACGCACAATGCAATATGAGCCAATATGATTAGTAATATTCATAATGACATTCAGCGACCGGCCACGATCGATGCAGTTTAATTAATAGTGCTATCTTCGAGGTCTCGCACACGGTGTATGTGTTCGTGTGCACATGTGCACGGTGCTGTCTTACCATCCGGGAAAGGGCCTCCCTTCCTCTACTACACCCTACTATGGGACACCACATCAAAACGGTACGTAAACGATCTTCCAAGCCGGCTAGTGTGCAGGAGAAAATGCATCGTTTCCTTTGTGTCCTCTGCCTCCACCGCGGTCGGTCGGCCATGTGTGTGTGTGTGTGTGTGTCAGGTAGAAATTGGATACACCTCGTCAGGATGCGCATGGGGCACCGTCTACGTTAGCGGGTTTGTTTCGCAGCGTGTTGTTTCCACATTCGCATAGTAGGCGAAAAAAAAGTTGTCGGTCACAGCACCGTCACCTACGATGCTGAAGGTGTGGTTTTAATTTAATTTTAACCAACCATCAATCATTTCGCCACGGATCTCAAGAGATTTTAGACGATAGTTTGCAAAGGAAATGATTAAGTTTTATTAAGTACAGCTGTTTTTTTGTATTATAGAAAATTTTAAATCACTTCTACGTCATACATATACTAACATTTCCATGAAATTAGATTTAAATTTAAAAGCAACGCCTGCTTGTAGCTTGATAATGCAGCCATAAAAGACAATTTTTTTGTTGCTTTTTGTTGTTATGTTGTTCTGTTTATTGCTGTTGCTTTATTATGGACGCACTTGAACCTACTTGATTTATTGTTGATTGTCTATGGTTTCACGTTCTCGTTTATTGATTTGGCTACTTGTTGTTGTAAACTTTTATGTTTTTATATTGATTTATCATACGTGTTTGCAACTGTATTGTGAATAGCCTTAAACTGAAAAGATATTTAGTTACAGAAGTTAAACATATATTCCTTAAAATGAAAGTTTTATGATAAAATAAACTGCTTTTGTTTTACACAATAAATAACAAAATTGAAAAGAACAAAACAAAGCGTTAAAATATTTTAACTTCCTTTTCTGAATGTAACATTTAAACATTGCTATTTGAACAGTGCACAGTGCATATCTATCACAACATTTACATTTTTGAGCCTGCGAATAAGAGAACCTTATTTATTCAAACAGAAAAATCGAAAAACAACACACGAAAAAAGTCAACTGAAGTCTATTTCGGGCATTAACAGTTTTGAGCTGGTGATTTTTTTTTAAATAGCATCAGTTGCCGTGTGTCTGGCGGTTGTTTGTTGTATTGTTTTTATTCCAATCGATTGCATTTAATAGCTTACTATCTTGGATTACCGCCATTTTATCAGACAACGCAGCAACGAATGGTGCATGGAAAACGAACATTTAAGCTGAGCGAACGCTGCGATTAACATGCATGCATGTTATTTTTTTATTGTTGTTTGTTTCCCTGTAGTGGTACACGGAATGAGACGTGATGTGTGATTTTTGATGACGAATTTTACTTTAATTATCATGCGGTTTTGAATAAACCGTGATTTTTGCATTGGTGACTGCATTGGCAAGAGAAAGGATTAAATACACGATTGTATGGACTGAAATGTTGGGCATCATTTTTTTTTTCTTTCAAAGACTACACATTTTCACATCTTTATCTTCTTCAATTTCGTTGATTCAAAACCCTCTCTGCTCACCGTTATATCACTTGTTTTTTACATTGCTAATACAATTCTATTCTATTATTGCTTCTTCTCACTTCTTTGATTGCTTTTCACGAAAAAAGTTGTTTCGCTTTTCTCTTCTTTCTTTTAATTTTTATTAACTTTTCTATTAGATTGTCTTAAAGATTGTCTTATATATTTCCAGATAGTCACCACGAATGAAAAAACTTTGATTAAAGTAATTGTTTCATTTGTTGTTGTTTTAGATGTACAATGAGTGTTGTGTTGTGCAAGACAACTTGGTTATCATGAAATACAATAAATCGAATAAAACGATGTAAAGCGACATTCTGAACAATCAATGGCTCTTGATAAATTCATACTGAATGAAAGAAAAAAAAACAACAACAAGTTGTGCGCTACTCGACCACATATTGGCTACGCTGTAAATAACATGCAGAGTAAAACGATTCAACTGTTGCACAGGTTCCTGAGTTATGTTTTAAAGTTTGGATTTATTGGTCATTCGACAAGTCAATGTAAACATACACCGTTATCTCAATCTCTCTCATTCTCGTTCTCTCAATCTCTATCTCACTCGCACGGCCATCCAGTTGCTGTATGCAAGAAGTTGATTTGAATACGAACAGATTTTCGTGCTGACTGAGTATTTGATATTTCAAATAGGATTATTTGTTTGTTGTTGGTGCTGAAGTTGTGTGGGATACATTTAAACCACTTTAAAGGTATACTTCTAGTACATATTAAATATTGTTTGCTATTTGATATACAGTGCGTAACACAACTATACGACCACCCGTTATATGTGGATAAAACGAAAAGTTGAAGAGATAGCAAAAAGCAATGTTCAGCGAAGATAAAGCTTGTAATAAAATACATTTTCTTATATTTTTCGTCAATTTTTAAAACTACCGTTACTATTTTTTAAACAACGGTGAAAAACGCTCCCTGTAACACAACTATACGACCACCTACGAATATTTGAGTTTTTCGATAGAAATAATTGGTTTAAAATTCATTTAAAAATACCTGTAGTTTTGAGCGTACAAAACCAGTATACAAATATTTTTGAACGATTTTTAAAAAGTTCAATGAACTCATGCTTTCAGTTTTCAAGGTCAAAATTGTTTAATTTGGGTGTTTGGATTTTTTGTAATTTATGGGTAGCACTTATTAAGTTTATTATTTTTTTGTTTAAATGCTGGCAAAATAACCTTTCAAATCATGTATATATTATTCTGTTTTATTACTCACAACATGTTCAATAAAAT